>WEKX01022056.1:921-124030 GCA_013390025.1 Pitta sordida | reverse complement strand
TTGCGAAGATCATTAAGATTAAGCACTTCACTGTCCTGTAATTGAAACAATTATTACAAATAACTCTTCCCTTAAAGTAAGCTCATGGATACAGAATTCAATATTAACCATCTGGTTATAGTTTTCCAGCTTCCAGCACCGGTGGTGATAGTGGTGATACACATTAAAATGAAGGTTTAAATAATTTTATTAATACACACAGCATGCAAGTAATGAACCCCAGAAGTTCCAGCTTTCTAAGATACTCGTGCATTTAAAAAGACAGATGACTCCTGGAAGGTAAGTTAGCATATCTGCAACAAACATTACCCTGGTATAGCAGAGGACATAAAACTTGCCATTTGCACCATTAGGTTTGCCACAACAAATGAGATGCTGGAGGTGATGTATAGCACTGGAAAGCAAGCCCAGCTGTTTGCTTCTGCAGAGGGGACCGAGGTGCTCTGCACCTGAGTCTGCAAATATTTATTAAGCCCTTAACAGTGAGGTTGTGATGTTGAGAACAGCTACTGCTGAAAACCATTATCTATGGATAATTAACTATGTCAGGACACTGAGGTCCTAACATGAGGTCCTCATAATTCCCCACTAAGGGAAAGACAGTACAACATTATTATAATATATTAGTAATATTTAACAACAGGATCATAGTATTTGTGTTTTAATAATGAAGGCTGAATAACATAGCAGTGTTTAAATTAATATTAGTTTATCATAGTACAGTTTAAGCCAGGTTAACAAATTCTCAGGTTTTGTTGCTAGCAAGCAATGTGATACACCAATAAACAACGCAAACATCTCAACAGAAAATTATTTTACTTATAAATAAAGCATTTTTGTCCTTGTAGGTTTAATTATTATTAATGTATTTTTTCCCTATCATTTGCCAGAAGCAGTCTCAACTTACTGGGAGAAAAAATGAAATGGAGTATAAAATTATTTTTTAATTGACCAAAATAATTCATTTGAACTTTGGAAGCCCTTGTATTTTTTTCCAGCCATTTTTTTAGAAACAGCTAGAAAAAAATATTCATCACGCAATAAAAAAGGCCTTTTGACACATGAAGACAAAAGCTTCAGGCCGTTTATTAAGACTACTTCCTACTGTGTTGGGCTTTGTTTTATCTCATAATTAAAATCACACCTGAGCTGGGCCATCTGTGAGAGTGTATTAAGTTTCCTACAAAACATGAAAATCCTTTCATTTTTTCCATACAAACGCCAATAAATCTTGTAGGGTTATTTTGTGTGTGTGACAAAGAAAAATAATATGCTTAAATAAAGGTCAAGCTTCGAGCAAAAAATTGAGCAGGCAAACCAAATTTTTTTCCTGTATTCATCTTCAGCTGCCCCTCACAATAACTGATACATTTCTGAAAGTTGTATACTTAGAAATTAAACTTTACAAAATATTTGACAGCACGTTGTTTTCTTACAATCCTCTTTGTAGGACAAAAATGAAAATTAGCAAACAATGAAAGGATTAGAATTTTTCATATCAGTTAGCAATTAAGTGTGCAGAAGAAGTCAGTCAACACCTTCCAAGACCATCATCTATGTCAGCATGGTCATGCACATGCTCATAGGTTCTAGTGAGAAAAAGAAAAGTTAGATATTTAACAAACAGAGGTACCTCATAAGGTTCAAGGGGGGTTGAGTTCTCTTTGGGTTTTTTTTTTTGTTTGTTTTAGTAATTTTTTAAAATACTCTGATGAGATACCAAGCGGATTTAGAGAGAAATCCCTAAAGTCCAAATCCACCAACAGAATGTGTCTTCAACAAAGTACTTCTGTGTGCCCAAACTGAACGACTAATGACACAGAGGACCTGAATTCATGCTACAAATCAGACAGACACTTACAGCAGTTTGCCTTGAACATGTGAAAAGTCAAACAAAAGTGATTCTATTTACAGAGTTTCAAGCTATTTTCCTTCAAAGAGACCATACACATTCTTGAAATGATCTTATTTCATACTTGTGTTCTGCCAGGAACCAAATACATACCATTATCATGCTTCTTAATCATGTAATTTTGATTACACAATTAAGTTTGCGTAGTACTGTGGTGGCTGAGCAGTCCTGCTCGAAGTTTTACACTTCTCAGTCATGGTGAATTATATACACAGAGAAAAGGCAGCTCAGAAGGCCCTGAAATGGCAGTGAAGAACTGAGATTCTCCATCTCGGAGTACAATGAGCAGGATATGGGAATACAATGAAATAAATTGTTTCAAACCAGCAAGTCCTATATTCATTCATATGACCTTAAGGACAATAAACACGACATTTTTGGACACTCAGCAGTTGAATGATCCCTTAAGAATCGAGTACAGAACATCAAAGTTTTCAGATCTCTCTCTCCCATCCCCAAGCCTTCCCTACCTACACAAATTCATAGGAATTATACTATGGCAGCTGCAGGTACCTCCCAGTTGTGATGCTGAATCCTAACGGGGAAGGTCCCCACAGTGGAGGAATCCCTTCAGCAACACTGACAGATAATCTCTGTACAGAGGCTGAGTTCCTACACTGCAGGAGATGATGATGTAGATGACCAGGTGAAGCAATTCCACATGAAATAGGATCTACCAGGAACACCTGTGATTTTTCCCTTCTCTTCTGTAGGGGACAAGGAAAGGATGAAGCCAAGAAAGGACTTTCTTAGAAGCAATTCCTCTGGGTCTGCTCTTGAGGCAATCCTGTTTTTACACCTCACTTTGCCCAAGGCTGTGCCTAATGCACATAAAGTAAACAAATAGAAATACAGGATTCTGGTCAGATGAAACTTAGTTGTTTCTGCTGGGAATAAATCAAAATGTGTGTTGAAAACTCTGGGAAAAGAATGGACCTCTAAAAGATACCAGAAGGAACATTTACTGTATATTCTAAGGGAAAAGCAATAAAGAACTACATTGAAAATTAGTACACTTTTAATCTCCAATAAGCCTTTTCCTCTCCATCTTTTCAAACATAGAAGAGGTCTAATTTACAATGTCAGCACTATGTTCAACACTTTTCTTTGCTGTATAATGAATGATCAAAAATAATTAAAACTGAATGAAGACTGTCAAGACAAACAAACAATGTATATTTAGATGCATTGTTCTTGCTGGTTTTCATTATTGTGTTTATTCATTTTCTCCTCAATTGAATTCATAACATTTCCCCATTCACAATGGCTCTGTACATTCACATCTGTATAGTGGTTGCCTATGGAAAAGTATCAGCTTTCAGTATTCCTTCTCATATGCCCTCCCAGCTGTAAATGAAGTTAGGAAACAACACTGTAAACACAGAAGGCCTTTCAAAAGGTAAAAGAGTGGAAGTAAAAAAAAGGCCTTTAGGAAATTTGATTTGCACTTCAGTTTTATTCCTAAAGGAACATGCAAAGTTTAACAGCATTTCAAACTATTGAAATACAAACTATTAAAGGAAGAGACACAGAACAAGGCCTTATAACCTATGGTAGTCTTATATTATTACTATAAGGAGCAAAATATGGCATTATAGTAATAAAAAAAATGTACAACAAAAATATAAAGAGCACTGAATGCCAATCCCATTGTTCTGAGTAGTGAGCTGCTTTAATTATTCCCCTTCCATTTTACTTCTTTAAGAAATGATTGTTTGCAATTCCTTCAGCAAAAAAAGATACCCACACAGAGGTATCGTAAATAACACCCATATAAACTCATGCTAATTTACTTAATGGGAAACTCCAACACAAATTACTCAGCAGAGAAATTGCACCTCCTCTTATTGTGTATTCCAAATAAAGGCGAACAGATGTGCTCTTCCAGACCAAGCTATTGCTACAATTAAACCAACAGTCATTTTACAAACCAGCGAGCTATTTCATGTGCCTCCACAGCGCTAATCATCTCTCCTCCACTACCCCAGCCCAACAGAACAGCCAGTTATTTATAGAGTTATCTATCTTGCACTTTGCAGATGATGCCTAACATTATGACAACAGTGAAAAGGTCTCCGTACCTGCCTACCTAAAACAAGTTTCTGTAAAGTAATGAATAGAGACAGCTTGGGGACCATCCACCTGCACCGCCTGCCTTTTACTGCCTGCAAAGTGAAACCACAAGGGACTGGCAGAAGGTACTTGTCTGACAGGGCCAGGACAGCCTTTCTCCTCAGTGACAGCCTGGGCCTCGCCTCTTAAACCTGACCCACCATAATTCCTTCACAATGCAGCAGCCAGGCAGCTGACAGTAGCAGCTGCACCTCCTAAGCGAGATGGATGGAATTTTCATAACTAGTTCCCCAAGTTACATTTTACCTTCAAGATAATTTATGAGCTGCTGTGGAGCCTTGAAGAGACAATATGCTTGCCATAAAATTAACTGTAACAGTCTTGTAGGTTATAATTAACACTGGGAAGGTAGCACCAACTGGATGAAACACATGGCATAATTGATGGTGAAACTGGAAATTAAGGAAGCTAACAATATCATTACTGTGCACATCACTTTAGTGAAACCTATGCTTTCCAGGGGTTAATTACAATCCCCTTCCAACGTACACACTCTGACAGGAGTGGATGAGTGTCACTGCTAGGAGGAGGCAGGTTTGCTGGCAAGGCCACCTTGCACCTGGACTGATGTATATATTGTTTTTTTGCCTGGAAGAGATATACATGTCAAAGCAGCAGCAGCAGCACCTGAACATCTGGCAGCAGGCACACTGTAGCTTAGAGATAGATGATTGCTCAAGCCTCATAGAATATTTCATTTTCACTGCAGCCAGCAGACTTAATGGCAAAGAAGAAAAAATCCTCTGTGAGATTTCACTTAATGGCACACATTATTAATTCAAATTACTTGAGCAAAGAAAAACATTTTAACTTTATATTGCTGTAACTTAGCAGCAAATTAAGATTTTTTTTTCATCAGTGTATTATCATCTTGGTTTATTACATTAGTCTTTAGAAACATGCAGAGCAATCCTTTTAGCATCTTGCCTGTCAGGGGAATACTGAACTGAAGATGCAACGCTAGTCAGCCAGTTAATCAGAAATAATATTAGAAACTGCTGCCATCTTTGGGAAGGAGAACATGCAGTTCATCTACCTGTACCTGAGACTCTACTCTCTAGCCAAGGCTTAAGGAATCATTAGTGAAATGTATTTTTTTTTTAATCTCTCAAATTATTTTAATGAAACTTTTTTTTTATGTCCCTGGACAACATATGCGAAAATGTAGAGAAAAATGATGCAACAGTGGCACCTACAGGCAAGCAAAGCAGTTAAAAACCTTCTCCACTATTGCACCCTCTTACCTCTCAAATCCTTCTCCTCCCCTCAATCTCTAATAATATATCTCTGGATTTGGGGATTATCCATATTCCAAATATTAAAAAAAAAGAAAAATACCTAAAATGCTTTCATGATGGCCTAAACCAGAATAGTTAGATCTTTTGTACAGTCAACTACACCTTCCAATAAACACGCTGTGTAGTCAGCAAGTCATCAGTGGTGGAGTGAATACATTGATTATGCTGTATCTCCTCTGCAGTTGCTCAAATCCACCTTAACTAGGTGGTCAAAAATAATTCTGATAAGAATATGTTTCATACCTCAGAAAGACCAAATGCTGACATTATTAACTAAGAAAATAAAAATGAGGAATTGTTGACTTGCCTGAAAGCAACAAACAAAAAAATTAACAGTATCATCTAAGCTCGCACAAAAAAAGTGCCCTCCTGTATAATGTGGAGCTAAATCTAACTCCAGCATCTTTTTGGATGTAAACAATGGATCCGTTCAGCCTCCCCTTGCAGAAAAAGTGGAAGAGCCTCTTATTAGTAGCTCTTAGAATTCTCATAACTCTCATTTTCCAACAGAACTATTTCTCTCAGTATTACTGCTCCAATTTAACAGTCAATAGACTTCTCACCTTCTCCCACAAACCCTGCATATGGAGAGCCTGTTTCTCGATCTTTTGATTCTTTTCAAGATACCTTTTTGTTTCAACTGTATTTCCCTCAATTCCTAATCATAGCACTGATGTCCACCATTGTTACTTTAACACTCTTCCACCCATAAATCCTCTCTGCCGTACCACCACACGGGCCAGATAATCTCTAAAATACAGCACACAACCTGAGTCACAAGCTGGGGTGTTGCACACCTTTAGCAGAGCTCTCAGTTGGTAGAGTTGCATAAGTAATAGCAGGACTTTCTTTTGTGACTTTTACATATGGTTTAAGCACTGTTCCCCTTTGGGGCTGCTCTCATTTACCAAAATAAGACAAACAATGTGAAAACAATGTAACAGGTTCCCAGGTGGTGTTTTTGCACAACCTCTTGAGTGTCAGAAATGTCAACTTCCTTTTTTAGCTTTTTTTTAAACAGTATCATTGTACATTATTGCTGTGGAATTATTAAATTGTAAACTAAGTATTGAAATTTCAGATAAAATAAATGGAACAAATAATAAGAGCCAAATCAAACTCTTGAAATGCCCCAAAGATCTCATTAATAGTGAAAATAAGCAAGTAAATCTAATTCTCTTCTCTAGTTCAGCTTAGTTTCTCTGATTAGTTGATACTAATCTCCAACGAACTACTCCAACCCACTCTTTGACCTCCCCGTGGACCTCACTTCCCTCTCATCAATCCTGTTAAGGTTGCCCAGTAATCTGCCCTGTCTCTCTCCCCGCATACAGTAATGTGGACATTCCCATAACTTTGATTCAAGCAAACTGTAGAGCAGTGCAGACTGACATCCTCTCTTTGCCCACAGTCACCCATGATATCCATTGGCTGTATCACCACCTCACAACCATGGGCCAGACTGCTCAGAGCACTGACAGCATCTTGCTGTTTCTACATCCATTTCATTTTTGGCTGCTCCAAAAATGCCAGAAAGGGCACCAATTAGTGTCAGCTCTGGCAGTTGCTTTCTGTGAAATACACACCTGCCTATTAGGGTTGGAGAACCCATGCATTTTACACAGACCATCAAACACAGACACCCAATGGGAATAATCTTTGGCACTGCCTACCTGAACCATACTTAAACTGCTGACCTGAAAAAAAAAGGCTTTGTATTTCGGTGCCAATCCCTAGAGCCATGAAGTTCTACATATGTGGAAAAACTTCAATAACACAAGGCTGACAGCATTTAAGACTTAAATCATGAATTTGTGTAAGCATCTGCTCACTTATGCCCCATGGCACACCATGATCAGCACCATTGGCAAGGTAAACCCTTTGTGTTACCCTCTGTTTTGTCAGTATTGGCAATGGACACAAATTATTTAACATACCTCCAAATGAAATGTCTTTCATTCAGTTTTACTGCAGATAAAGCTGTGACAATAATGGTAAACAACATTAATAATAAAGTCCTGTTTGGATAAGTCTCCCATTATTTTAGAGAAGAGAGAATTCTGTCTTCAGACTCTTCCCATTTTAAATGTCTAGTTTTAGGCAAAGGTTTAGTTCACACTAAGTTTGCCAGATTTAATGGACATGTTACATACCATGACATGAGCACATTTTACTGAAGGGAAACTAAACTATGGATTGATATTGCAGAAGAAATAAACCTCAGTGGATAAAGTGAAATAAATCTGTGAGAACTTTTCATTCACTGGACCACTCACCCTTTATCCTAACTTTATAATGCCATGTCTTTAGCTAACGTGGGTAGCTCCAGAGCACAGTGCACCACACTGAATTCTCTCAGCCCCTCTCCTTCTCTGCTGCCTCTGGCCCACAAGGTTCTCTCTTGCAGGAATGATGACAGCTGATGCTAATGCTACTTTGTGGTTCAACTGTCTGATGATGTGGCTAATGCCTTGTCTCCACAGATTATCAATTTGTCACCTCTGTGATCCAGTCAATCTCCAGGATTCTGCAGCCTGGAAATGCAATAATCTCAATTTCCAGCGTTTAGGTCACCCAGTGGTAGGGAACAAATCATTGTCAAACCACTGGAAAAACAACACTATCTTTCTTCTACTGCAATTATGAAAGCTTACATAAATAAGGAATTGTCACCCACCCTGACTTTAGAAGCCTGTCCAAGTAAAACCCAACATAAAACTAATAAATTCTCAAATGTCCTCTGATAGAGTGGGAAAATTCTTTATCACTTTTTTTTAGATTTGAACTGCACTATAAATAAGGACTAAATTTGTGTCATTTGGCAGTTTTGGAAGTGTTACTGAAAATCTTTTGAAAAACCCATCTAGTACCAGAAGAAGAAAATCGAGAAATGAAAAGAGGAAAATGTCCAAGAAGTTTGATTCCATGGTTATTCAGGTATAGGATGATGCGTTTCTCTATGGTTTTCAGAAGTGAACCATTAAAACTAAAGAGATAAAGTGAACAATCAGAGGAAACAATCCCCATGAAGGGCCTTAATGAAGAGTGTGACACAGGCAAAGCCACCCAGAGCTGACGTTCTGCAACTGCCCTGGAACATGGTTTGATTTAGGGCCTTCACCGAGTCACTTTTCTTTGCACCATATTCACTGTGTACACAGTGACATCACAAGGGAAGAAGCAGCATTTTCTGCAGTAGCCACAGCTTGTAAACGTCTTCTCAAAGGTAAAGGTTCAAGACAGTTTCAAAGGAGCAGCTAAACAGCATCGTTTAATCAAGTTGCATTTCCCTCTGTAGAGTCCTTGTACCTCGTGATCACAAGCTTGGCTGCCTCAAAGACTCCTCCGTACAAGGAACAGAGGTGAAAGACAGGCAGGAAACAGGAAGGGTCACAAGAAGCAAAAGAAGAGTCTGGTAATAAGCAACTGGAGAAAACTCAAAGGTCAAATGAAGGCAGCTGATGTCCAAGCATAACTGCAGCACGCTGACAACTTCATTGAAATCAGTGTTTTCTCCATTCATCTGAAAGCTGCAAGGTTGGTTTTCAGCCTGCCCCAAAGCAGATTAGCCATCACCACTCAGGATTACTGTCTAAGCAACATTTACTTTCTGTGCACTGCCCAAATACATTTACTTTCTGCAAACCCATCTTAGGTTACATATTGGGTGCTGAATGTTTCGTTTCCTTCTTTTAAGGAACATATACACATACAAAATACGAATATTAAAGAATCAAAACAGAATTTTATTTTTTTCTCCCCATGGTTTCCAAAATGATGAATCAAAACTTTGGTCTATGCTTGTTGCTAACTAACTGAGTGTCCATTCCAGCTGACACACACATTGCCCAGAGAGGACAACTACTACAAAAACCCCACTGGATGTCACACAGCTGTACGTACCAAGATCCTCACTGATTTCAGAAACACAAATACTGGATTCCACAACGTGTAAAAAAAATAAAAATCTGTCATTCCCATGTCACACAAAGCACGACAAGGTTTAAACAACCCAAATACTTCCCTTCACTCTTGGCCAAACTTTGATGCCCCTGCAGCTTGTCTGCTAAATCCTTAGAACTAATGTAGTTCCCATTGCAGTAGTTTCTGAAGAGTTCACATTATTTCATATACTTATGTTTATGCCAGGATTGTGAGAGTGTAAAAAAAAATTCCATATTTGTCAACCAGTCTTGGTATTATGACATTTCATTTAAAAACCAGCATTCACCAAGCTCCTAAAAATACACAAAGTCTTTGACAGAAGGAATAAAAAAGCTCCAATTTTCCCAAAGCTCATGGTACCTTCTCAACCCACCAACATTTCCTCTGTTGCAAAGGGAACACAGTTCTTCTTTACATCATCACTTTCTCCTACTGCAGCTAAAAGGAGTAAAATTTACCTTGATTACTTTCTTGATTATGATCTATCATTCCAAGGTATAGAGAAGCTGGGCATAAGGAAAAAAATTAACTTTTTCTTCAAAAAATTAACTTTTTTTCTTCAAAAATTTAACGTTTTCTTTTCAAAATAAAAGATGTAAAAACTTCCTGTTGGTATCTCATTTAACATATATACTGTTTTAGGATTCCACTCTAAGATTCTTCATCATTAATATAGAACCAAACAGTGTTATCACAGATTAGGACTCAATTGTCACACTAGGTACTTATCATTTAAAGTCCTATATAAATATCCACATAAAAATCCAGATTTCACTCTTGAGAGCTAAGAGTACCTCAGTAGTGTAAGTGCTCGCTATAGCCAGGAAAAAAATCCACACCTTTACATTGATATGTCAAAACTGAGAGATGTAAGAAGGGGTTTGACAAAGGCAAAAAACACTGAGGAATTATAGCTCAAGTTTGACTTGAAGCCTGAAACTAATGTGATCTGCCATGAGTTAGAGGTTCTTTCTTCTGTGCAGTGCAAAGATTGAACAATATAACAATTCTAGAAATACAGTGACCCGATCTACGAAATATTATGGGTTGCAGAATGACCTCATAAAAATAGATTTTTTATTGTGTTATTTCAATGATGCAGGGTTATAAGTTATTGATTCTTACAAGACAGAATTAATTAACACTTTTCTGCTGTTTATCTCATGAACCAGAAGAATTTTGTGTTTACTTTGGTACAAACTATTTAGTGAAAATTTATTCTGTTTTCACTGTATCTATTTGTCATTACATGACGACTCAGAAAGAAGATTTCAAAATTTGGCATGAAAATACAACAATCATAAATAATATTATTAAACTTTCTAGTTAATTTTCGCAAATACTTTACATTTTCTAATATGTGCATGAATTTTCCCTAAGAGAAATGGTACAATTTCACTGAGGGAAAGAGCAAAAGGGATACCAGAGCCTGTGTCATAATAAATAAAAATTTTGGGCTAGTGAAATTATTCCATTAAAAAAAGACATATTTTAGGAAGGGTTTAACTAACCTTTTTTTTCCCCAACATTCAATAATTTCAATACAGTTAAACACTACCTTTTGAATTAATCTATTGTTGATTTGTTGATGACAAATTAGTTTGGCAGTAAATGTACACTTATTAAATATACAACAAAAACCTATCAGCAATTAAGTGCAGTATGTCATGCAAGCATTAAAGACAGCATTATTATAACAGGAAACATGATACAAGTTCTATTAGGAGAAACAGGAGCTACAATTTTATTCAACTGTCCTGCAGTTCTCTCAGGCACTCACTGACTGGGAGAAGTGCAACATCTTCTCTTGAAAGTCAAGTGCTTTTTGTCTGACCAAACTGTTTCTTTACAATATAACAACTTTTCTGGTTCCAGTTAAAAAGTAAAATAAAAAATGTCAGTAGTATCACCAATGGGGAAAAATATTAAAGCCTTTTTAAAAAATGAATCAGGTGCAGATATTGAACTGTACTTTTTCATCCTTTGTCTCACTTTTCAAATGATAATTTCTTCCACAGTCACCATTAAATCTTGATCTATTCCAGCTCTCTGTATGGGTCATTGATTCTAGATGTACCATGGTTATTTTTAAATGTTTCCCTTTCGTAGAGAAAAAGAGGGCTGTCTAGAGCCAGATGGGTAACTTCACACTTCATTTATCAAACCCAATGCATTAGACTCCACCCTCTCTTTCCCACTATTGCTGTTAAATTTCCATATAATTTGGTAACAATTTTCATTATCATACAGTGACCCTAAAAAGTCTATCCAGGTTTGCATGGTTAGTCCAAAATTCACAGCTGTTCCCTTCACCCTCTATTTGTTACAGTAGAATCTGAGGTTCCCTCACTTTTTCAGCTGAACAGTGACCTTTTGTAAGCAGAGGTCAAGAAGGGGCCAGTTCAAAGGGCTAGAGCAGCTCTTTAACAGCTATAACAACCTGTCCATCAGCCACTATCACGCTGTATAAACAAATCTGGGACTTCAGAAACTCTGGACCATTTCTGTTCACACTCAGAGGACATTCACTGAGTCCTACCTGAAGTATTTTGGATCACGACCACTTGAAGAACAACTTGAATCCCTACAAGACCTGCTCAGATACTTTAGATACCGAGGGCATTTTGGCCTCAAAAGTGTATGAAAATGCTGAGTTGCAACACTAAGCACATTGTCATGTGTTTTGGGCTGTGGAGCTGAAATAAAATCTTAAAGAGTAATTTTAGTTCATTAATATGCAGGAACACTGGTACAAATTTAAGCAAATAACAGAAGGGCATGCTTTAACAAAGTACAGACATAACAGGACAGTTCATATGTCACTCTGAAAAGGACTAAATTTCTAAAGAAATTTCTAAATTTCAGTCAGTTTGTATTACCAGTTCCAAGCACATGTTTCTTTTTTTCAGGTGTTAATGAACAAATACAACACCCAAAAGAACAGAATGATTACACAGCTCTACAAGAACCAAGTGCAGAGTAAAGTTTTTGCCAGGTGTCCTCCCTTCATTGAGCTAAATTTCTTGAAGTGTGCTGTTCATAACCTGCCCTCTAATGCACAATGTAAGGTAATTAGAGTCATCTGTATTTAACTTCCACAGGAAAAAAATTCTATTATCTAATCTAGCTGATCCCCTGATAGCCTGTTGAAAGTAAAATACTGTAACCTATTGCCTGCCCTTTGACAAGTGCTAATTATTTCCTGTCCAAGCAGATTTTTCTCATGTAATTCCAAAGTACACAATAGGCTGATGTCTAAAACATGGGCAGCCCTGCCTGTACCACGGCGGATGTTTTATAACTTTCACCACCGTGCGCTCGATGGCTGCCACAGCCAGTGTGTCATTCCAGACATGGAAGGGGGCTTTGATGAGGGAAAGTGAGGTGTATGGTAACAGTCTGTTCATGCAGATCATATGGATGAGACTCCCAGATAGGTCACTGGAATGGGAAACATCAGATGGAAAGAAAAAGGATTATGGACATTTAATACTCAAAGGACAATTTCTTTCAGAACTTTCAAGGCACAGCGCTCTTGAAATTCTCTTTCAGGTGTTTAGTTTCAAGAGGGCCTGCACTTCATCTGCTTATGCCTCTCCCCACCCCCAAGAACTGAAGCATTGCTGTATCAGAGACCAGGCTATGGCTCCAATCACAGCCTTGGAGCACTCAGGAACACTGAAACCCACGTTACTCTTAAATTATCTCAATTGCCAAGGTTTCTGATGACTTCACAAAGTATTAGAAAATCACTGATGAACTAAACAAACACCAAAAAGATAGTGCACTCATTAGAAGCTTTCTGTTCTGGCTCACAACAACGATGCACATGTCCCACTGAAAAGCCTCTGTCCCTTGTGCAGCCAAAACATTTGCATTATTTAATAAGCAAGTGACTGAAGGCAGCCCCCCTACATCCCCCCAAAAGAAACAAAACTAAAACCCCCTTAAATTCCTCAAAAACAGAAAAAGATAAACCCCACATCATAATATGGACAATATTTTAGAGCCCACTTACTCCAAGCTCTTACATGAATAATACACAAATAACCATTCCATACTCAGAACAACACAACTTAAACAACACAGCCTCGAATTTGTAAAATAATTAATGTAACATAATACATGCAATAATCATAAATATACAAATATATATTAAATAAACATATAAATATGTAATTAGAGCTTTTAAGATGTTTCAAGTCCACTCACTGTAATTCTCTGGAACAGCAAAGACACTCAGTGTCAGACCCAAAAATCTACAGCTCGCTTTTAATAAGTTCTCTTTGAATTTCCAGAAGCTACACCAACAAAACACAGGAGAGCTCCCTTAATTGGAATATTTAGTGCAAGTAAAATAATCATACCAATTAAGGTAAACCTCATTTTAAAATCTTTTACAAATACTGCATTAAAAAGTACTGCAGACTAGAAATGCTAAAGGCATCTCATTTTAAACAAAAATCTTTGGTAGAAAAAAATCACGGACTGCTAGACACTTTATGCAAATATTGTAAGCAAATAATACATTATGAAATGAGTATAAACCTATAGGGTTTAGCAATAGATGTGAAAAAAGGTGACAACTCATTTAGCAGCTAGAGGACACAAGGTGGCACATAATGGAAATTCTTTCTCCACTCATCTATTCCTGAGCAAACCAAAAGTGTGGTGTATCTGCAGCTTCTGAAACACATTCACCTAATTACATTCCAGTAATATAAACCTTTCCAAATAGCAACATAAACAACTTTCTACAATTGCTAACAGCATAATCTGATCTACCACCATGGCCAGGAGTCCTATCAAGAACTCCAGTCCAATGGAACAGTCCCAGGATGGAACTACAGCAATGCATTTATGCCAATCTCATCCCACACAACCCAGTAACACCAGCAGGACACCTCAGGAAAATGGCAGGATGAGGAAGAAAGCAGCCAAGAAGTGTATCTATTAGCAGAGCATGCCAGCAAGAAGCATTGCTCAAGTTGTCAGCAATATATGGAAAACCTCAGGGCACTTGAGGTGACACCAACCCTCAAATATATATGTTGCCTCAAGCTATTTATTATCAATGGCCAGCCTTATATGAGCACAGTAAGGGAGCAGCCTACCCCTCAAAGGAACTCTGAAATCAGAAGCAGAAACACAGACTATTCCCTTCAAGGAATTTTGAAAAGTGAAAACTCCGATTTTGTTTTTGGAAAATGTCAACTTGCTCTGGAAAAACAGATTTAAAGGAGTATTTCTCACCTTGCTGCCCATTCTTTACGCAGCTTTTGTCGCTCCTTAAGGACTAGCAGGAGGCAGCTGATGATTTCATTCCTTTGTTCCTCAATTTGTTCCTCTTTTCTAACTTCAGAGAGGACCAGACTTGTCTTAAAGGGAGGAAACACATAAAAATTATCATCTAGAAATAGGAAACTGTGTAAAATTAATAAAAAGCCCATAAGCAAATAAGGACAGTAAATCAATAGCTTTTTTTATTACAGTTCCACTGCTGACAAATCAATACAGTAAATGATGGTTAGAAATGGCCACCATATATTTGGTATTTAATCAATATACATGGCATATAAGGTAAACTTTAAAATCTCATTGCCTTAAGTATCACAACAAGACACTGCACATTCTAGGCATCATTTTCTTCAGGCATGTTTTTTTTTTCCTTTTCTAAATATTATCTTGTATCAAATAATACCAGAGGCATTTTCCTCAATGCATTTGTTTGGGAGATTTTCCCCTCCCCTTTGATCCTTTGTAAAGCTAAAGAAAATACCTGTTTGTATCTTCTGAAAGCAGTTTCTGATCATGTCCTCATGTTCTCTTTATCATTAAATATTTCAAGCAAGCAAAGTAGCAAAATGTTTTCACACATACACACACATATATCCATGCAAAGCATTTAAGTCATCTGTGGAGTACGATGACACTGCAGCTGTCGCTGCAGATGGAAAGTTACTTGTCTTCCTTCCCAAATGCTCTGTTGACAATTATTTTTGCTATTCTAACCTTCAGTAACATGTTCTGCAAACATATCAAAGTATCTAAATGCTTCTGGGAAGGATGACAGCATAGACAGAATGCCTGCACAAACCTGTTTTTTCCACAGTAAGAGAGGCAAACCAAAATAGTTTCTAACCCAAGGAGTTGCATATGCGAGTTTGAAAATAACTCAAACATAACCAAGAGGTGCAACTCCTGTTGCCAACATAATCCCTCTTATAGGAGCCACGTGACAAAAACCCATGGCCCATTGCCTCCTCCTCAGCGTCACATACACGTGACATTCTGCCCTAAAATTCCCCTGGGGATTCCGTGAGAGAAATTATTATTATTATTATTATCTCTAGTTTGTGCAAACAGGAAGGTCTGTCCACAGTGTGACAGGGATTTTTTTCCCCCACGAGAAACAATAACACGCATATGATACACTTCTTAAGCTCTATAAAGTAGCAGGAGCACTGCTGCTGCCATGGTCCTTCCAAGAGACAAGTATGACAGGGCTCACAGAGACAGAAAATAATTCTATTACACCAACAACTGATGACAAAGAGCAGAAGGCATCTTCCTCCCCACCTCTATCAGTTGGCCCACCAAAGGCATTACCCCATCATACCTTCCACTTTAAAAAGAACATTTTCTTGTAAAAAACTCAAATGTTCAAAACTCTGCCTATACAGATCACATTCTTGACCCTGCTTTGACATTACAAAGCAAACAAAAAGCCAAAGAGCATTTTCAGATAAGGACTCCCTGACATGGGTTTCCCTTGCACTGACCTACAACATCTTTTCCGCAAACTCTAATATCCGCCAACCTCAACAGTCCTGACCTTCTCACTTCCAGCAGCTGCACAGTTTAAAGTGGGATTGGACAGAGGACTTCAGCACGTGAAAACACAAGATGATGTACATTCTTGAAAGGGGGTAAATTAACACTCCTTGTCATTCACAGTAACAAACCTACTGAGGCTTTGACTTTTATATTTATCATGTACAAGACTTGACACAGAACTACAACTGGAGTTTATCTGTTATAGGATGATCAGACCGTAGCCATACAGCAAGGCCACAGTCCACAGGACTTCCCTTTCAGAATCCTTTGATGGCCACATTAATCACAATGGGACAGGGAAATCCACTGGTGACAGTGCACTGTCTACTTCCTTCCAAGTGCAGAGCATGGAGAATTAATAATTCCTAATGAATTTTCAGTTAAAAACTGAAGAAAAGATGGTGGTCGAGTGTTATCAGTCAGAGTTTGGTGACCACACCTCCAAGCATCACCATCACGTAATGCTATTGTATGAATTCTGCTGACCTGGCCAAATCCCAGTTTTGGTTCTGAGTTCTATTACCTAAAGTCCCCTCCACCTACAGAAACATTGTAATTCTGGATACTGAACAAAATTTAATTTTTACTGAGAGAACAGTTATATTGCTCCAGCCTTTTCTTAACACCCTTCATTTCTGTGATGTTCATAGTTCAAGTCAAATGCACAGTGTGACAGTGACATCATAAACGCTTCTTTATTGAGCCCTGCAAGTACATTGCAGTTACCTGGAGGGTGAAATAGTATGATTAAGCAACATACAACAACAATACATAGCCATTTAACTGATTTACTTGTTTTCTAGGAGTGCTGAGGGCAGTAAGGTTACCTGGAATGTGAGTGCAAGGCTTGGTGTGTAGCTTTTATGGAGGCATTTCTTAATAACTTGCTATTCTTATAATATCAATAAAAATCTAAAATTGTAACAAATAAAGCAGCTTTCTGGCTAAAATAATATCAGAAAACATGTTCTTGTGAAAGTTTCCTTTTCCTTGTAACTTGTTTCGGGATTTATTTTTAACAAGGGGATTTTATACCTTGACTGATAAAGGTCAAGGGTTCAAGAAACTCGGTCAAAGATGTTATCAGCTGGGAAAGCCATTTCCTCACATCAACACTGATAAAAATCCATCAGAAATCTGGCTGATACCACCCTTTCTCTAGAGAGCAGGAATGACCTTCTTTTGAACATCACTATAGTTGCACATCCCATCAAAGAAAATCTGATCTCGTGTCTCAATTCTTTTAATGACAGATAATTATCTGCAGAGGCCCCTTTGCCCAATGCTGAGTGAAGCCTTCACATTTCTCAACTGGACTCAGCACTGACTCGGTGTTTTTCAGCACATTTGGGGCTGCAGGACAGTAGAATAAACAAACAATGCAACCAGCTCTACAGCCTGTCTTATCTCGTCCTTGTGTTCACAGAGATTCTTGAGGGTGGTAATGTTTACAAACTGTTGAAACTTTCTTTCTTCTGCTTCCTTCGCAGGCAAAAACATATCCTGGGCAACCTAAGCACCGAGATTACACAAACTGCTTATCACTTGTGGAAAGCAACTCCTTGTCTCATTGGCCAGCATCTCTCTTTAATGAGTAGCATTGTTCATATTTTCAGTAAATCTTACACAATTCCCCTCACAGATCTATTAATGTATTTAGGGTATTTCCTTGTAAATCTCAAATGTCAGGGGTCTTCTTCAAAACAAATACACAACCCACCTCTCAAGAAAGCCCAAAACTACCCACACATATATAATATTTCAGGTGCCCACCCAGCCTTCTATGTTAATCACAGTATTTAGGAAACTATACTCTTTGCCTTTCTCCTGGTACAGCAGCAGAAATAAATCCAGTGACCTATGAGGCAGCAGCCATGGAGCATCTTCTCCCGTTATGTAAGAAAGGGTGGTACTGAGATTAGCTTCTAAGAGACCAACACTCTATTCCTTTCATTCCCACTGATAAAATATATCAGTGAGACAAAACTGAATAGAAACTGTTATAAACAAGTCTTTCTATTCACCGAGGAAATACACTAAAAAATCAGATACCTAACACAGCCAGCCTAGATGTTGTAACAGGATTACAGAATTTTATTTTTCTTAGATACACAGCAAAAGAAACTCTGTTTTAACCTCCACAGATGGATGTTAAAGCATCCATGTGTGTCCTGGGCGAATACCACGACTGCTCACAAACAAGCAAGAAAAGGCAACATCTAAACACTCCAAATCCCACACTGGTACATTCTCAGTCTTCTAAAGCTGGATTTTTCCTTCCTTCAATACAGACCTCTTGAGGAGCCAGACTTAAGGTTAGAAACACGGTACAGCTGGAGACATAAAGCCTGGTGTTCTGTCAAACAAATTAGCCCTCAGTCTGAACTAGAGTGGCACTTGGGACAGTTTGCCTCTTGGTCCCACTTTATTGGGTCAACAAATCAGATTTTTCACTCTGAGTTAAGATTTAATTTACTCGCCACCAGTTTAAATAGGATAAGCTTCTGAATCTTTACCAACCAATTCTACTTTAACATAGCAATCACCTCTAAAAAAAATAAATCAATAACTAATACGTAAAGGAAAAACAAAAAAGTAAAATCTGCGAGCAGGGCTAAAATGTTGTTCTGTATTTTCCCTATTATTTTTGTCATTTTGCTTTCAGTTTAAACAGTATCCTGATGAAATTATACAAACCTGGAACACAGTGCCTTTTAGAGGGGGAGAAAGAACCTGAAATCTATTAAGCCACGTTAATTTAACATATTGTAAATCCTCCCTGATAAAAAAGCTAGTAATTGCTTACAAAACACTGCTCATTTCTTCTTTACTTTTAAAATTTTTACTTAAAATATGATCAAATGCACTCATTTTCATTGATATGATGGAAACAGCCAGTATGGTTTAAGTTATCACCCAGTAATTTGGGCACATTAAACCCAATTCTCTGCCTTTTGTTTATTAATCCACTATGCCAGATATCACAGTTTCACTCAGCAACCCTCATGTTTTGGATGATATTGAAAAATGAGTCATGTTTGTCAAAGAAAGTTAAAAAAAAAAAAAGGTAAAGAGGCAAAAAGTGTTGTTTATAGAAGCCAGCTGCTCTGGCCTCGGCGCCAGCAGCTCCTCATCCTGCTATTTTACACTCCCAACCCCCACTGCCCCCACTGGCACAGGTACAACTAAATGTTGACTTCAATGCTTCAGAGAGCACTCAACTGATTCTGTACATGATTAATTGCCAAAGACATGGCTGACCATATGGAACAGAGAAAGCATCAAGTAATTCATACTTCTGTATATGATCATTTGGCCCCTGTTGTTTTAATGTACAGGAAAGAGCTAGTATAGCACAGACCTGGTGTCTTGCCCTTGACAGCCCATTAAGAAATCTCAAAGCACCTAGCTGAAGTTATGCTGTTGGCTTTTCAATAGCAGCCTAATAAAACAGAAGCAAAGCTTTCCAACTAGTCTTAAATCTTTCACATACAGTACATTAACCACTGCTGCTAAAACAACTGGTTTCTTATGATAGGAAATGGGATTTGATTTCTAGCCTCTGCATACTTACTGAAAGCCTTTTTCTGACCTTTGGAAGGTTTACAAAATCATTGTTCGTTTTTCCTACCCTTTTCCCGGTTTCTTGCTATGGTGATCCTAATGGATTTGTTTAAGGTTCAGTACATTCTACTCTTACTGGCTGTTATATGCAAACTGTACAATGAAGGCAGGCTCATGGGAGCTGAACAGAAAGAAATTATTATTAACTAGTTTTTTTCTGAGAGTTAAAGAAGTCACCGCAACATCTAAAACAATTTACTTTTAAAGAAACCTATAAAATAAAACAAAAAATTCCTCAAAAGAAGCAATATATTAGCGTGTGCTTTCTTTTATCAGACTGGAGACAAATCAAATTTCATTTGAGAAGGAAGGACAACTTATTTTAAAGCTGTAGTATGCTCAAGAATTTCTGACAAGAGACCTAGAAAAGAAAAAGGTGCAGACTTGGAATATATGTCAGTATCATTAACTGCTTTATATTAGTTTTATCTATCGTTAACATCTTTTCAGTCATATGCAGTCAAAGGAAAACATTTAAATAATGATTCCCTGTCAAAGCTCTTAAGATGACACTACTAAAAAGTTAATCCCCATCCCCACAGATCTCCTGGCAGTTTTGACATACGTTGGCAAGGATGTATTTGCTGGCACCTTCCATTAGAAAATATTTACACGGGAGTTTTCTTGTCAGAGGATTTTCTAGTTGACTAAATGATCCTCATGGTTTGAATGGCCTTACGTGGGGTATTCCAGTCATCAGACATTCAATGGTCATTTCCCAGGCTACTGAAAATTCAGCTAACACTATTAATATTAAACACATGAATAATCCACAAGCCAACATAAAACTCCCGAACTGTTCTGGTTATTGACTGAGAACTTCCAACATAAAACCAGATTTTTAGGGTAAAATATTATGTCTGGTTTTAAATAAAACATAAAGGAATAGAAAATTTTATGAACGTAATTTTTTTAGGGTAAAAGGAATGGAAACTCAAGTGGCTTATGTGAAACCATTGTCACAAAGATTATACATTCTGGCCTACTATTATATTCAAGGGTACACATCAAAACTTAACAAGTATATAAACCAATTATAAAGCAGAATGCTTAAAGTTAGACATATGTTTAAGCTCTATATACAAGTCTACACGCATTAAAATGTAGGCAGCCCTGCCTCGCTTTGAGGTATTCACTGCTGACAACAAAGGATGAATACCTTACTTGATAGATGAGTAGTTTGACCTAGAAAAAGCTAAAGTGAGTAGATCACTTAGACATTTTCAGAGAAACTTTAGGTCTTGTCTGCACTAGAAAGTTGTACCATTTGTCTATACCTGTGGAGGCTAAAGCACCACATTTTCTAGTTATAGGAGTTTAAAGGTCATAAATTAAACCAGGTAGAGTTTATTTGGAAATAACCATTACCTTCATGCCTATATAAGCATATTTCTACTTGGGTCTTGAACCATATCTTTAGGAAAAACAAATCCAAAGAGAAGTAACAACCAACTAATTTTTGGTTACTCTGGCATGCCACGACTGATTGAACTTACAATTGAGAAAAAAAAAGTCTTTTTTATTAGATGATTCAATGCAGTTATGATGGGTCTCCAAAAGATATTCAATATATAGTTGCAAAGTAAAAAAATGTATAAAGATCAACGCTTTCCAAGTATTTTTGCTGCACTAATCAGTTTGGCAATGTTCTAAGTGTGAACTACAGCCCATCTCATCGTGCGAGAGCAACCAAACTGCTCAAGATATTTGGAATAACAGTGGCTTAGCATCTTCAGATGTATGGGTGAGTGAAAGGTTACCCCTCAGCCACATTCTCCCAGAGCACGGCCCCTCCACCTCTGCATCATCAATAGCTCAAAGGCTGAGGCAGGCCTACGATGCATAGTGGGTTATATGAAGTGTAAAACATTGCGGGGGAAAAAGGTTTTGAAAGAAGTCAGGAAAAAGAAATCACGCTTGCAAGAAGATCCAGCTGACAGGCCAGTCCCTAACAAGTGAGTATGTTTGAAAACATTGTGAATGCAAGAAAAGAACACGCCTTTTGTCTCCAAACCTACAGTGTGTCTTTACCCCAACTGTTGCCTGCATGGCTGAACATATGTTTTCTGAACAAGAACTGAAGCAGAAAGTGTTCTTTGTTATAATTCACTCCTTTGTATACACCTCCCTTTTTCCATTTTGGTCACATGCAAACAGTAGTTCTGCTGCACACTTAAGTTCTGAAGGACTGCCCAGCAGTGTATGCTTCAGTGATTATTTACTATTGCTGAAATCAGTTGAGCTGAGATGCACTACAAGACTCACATGGCTAATCTGCACTCTGGACAGCTTGTGTTTTGCAATGCAGAATCACACCAAGTCCAACCTGCACAAGCTCACTCAGCCACTCACTTCTCCTCAACAATTATCAGCACTGAAGAATCAGACAATGTTTGTTTATGCATTCAAAAGAACTCAAAATAGTGCCACGTAATTTTCTTAGTACATCTCAGAATTAACATCAGCTATGAATACTGTAAGATGGGGGATAGTGGACAGGAAAAAATGATGGGCTTCAAAGCCAAAAGGAGGTAATCCCATCTCACAAACAGGGAAACGAAGCTGTAGTTAAATTAAATAGTCAATTTTATTAATTCTAAACTCATAATATTCTGTGATTCTGTAATGAAACAATTCTGCATGTAAGCAAGTACATAATTGCTTTCACTCATCTCATTTATACAGAAACTCTAATACACATACAAGCTTTTCTAAAAACATTTACCAATATGTACCAAAATCTCCAAACTCGACCCCCTCTGACCTTATAACACCTGAAGGACAAGTTGGAATCACTGAACTATACATTATTGGTTACAAAACCAAGTATTTTTAAACATTCACAAACGATGAACAAAGATGGAAAACAGATTCCGAATTCATTACTGCATTTTTACATGTGACTACCTTTTAGTGTTTAATTACATATCATGCCACTGATTTCCCTGAACAGCACATCTCAGTACCTTTTTAGTATGGAAAAGCCCAGAATATTAACATTTTCCTCCCATCACTGAAGTGACCACCTGTTGCCATCAAGCCACTTACTGCCTTAGCCACAAGAGTTTTTAACACACCATCTACTAAAATACAGTTTGGAAACACACCATAAATTTCCACAAATGTCATTAGTTTGATTGAAATCATTTAAAACACAGGAAGGCAAGTTACAGAACGGGTTAAACACTGCAGAAGGAAGAAGCTGCAAGCCACAATCCAATGAAATAGCAAGCCACATGTCCAGGAGTGCCCATGGGCATGCTTTGTCTAAGACGCATGCCATAGCAGAATAGCAATTTAGTACATATGCAAGATAACCACATACAGCTGAATCCTATCTTTGAATGACATAAGGCTTTCAATGCCTTTATCATCCTCACAGCACTAAATGAAGCAGGTCTGTGGATATCCCTGTGAGAATGGGATTCTCACCATGTTGTTTCAGAAATGAAGTTTTGTCACACTTGGCTCAAGTAACAGCTTCATTACCCCCAGTGACACCATGGCACACCGTCGTGAAGATTTAAAATTCATAATCTTGTAAGTGCAGTAGTGATACAAGCTGTCATGGCCAAAGGGACAGGAAGAGAATTTAGAGCATACTGCTGGGAAGAGCACAGGAAATAAAACCAAAACAGAGCCTGCTGCACCACATGTACTTAACGTATGGGGAATGTGACATTGACGAGCAGCAAGGAGAACACCACCAGGTATTGCTGGAAGTTCATCATGGCAACAGCATTTGGAAAGACATTTTTTGGAAGCTATAATCCTCGTTCCTCAGCTGCAAACTAGGCTATCTAATTTCAGTGTTTTATCCCCCTTCAGTTTTGTTGCAGTACATAATTGTATTTTACATAAAACCATGTACTAGACACTTCACACACAGGCCATGATGTGACATGAGGGCTGTACAGTGTAAAATGTACAGCCAAATGCAATGTACTAGCAAATTTAAAAAATGGAACAGCTGACAAAGGAGAACATATGGAAGAATCTACTGATTCACCTCACATCAGCTTCCCAAAATATGTACCATCACTATTTTGGATTCAGGACTTACAGTAAATATGGATTCCTCCTGGAAGAGCAGGCTACTACTTAGTCCTAATTCTCTTGCATTCAAAACAAGTTTAGGAAGTAGTTTTGCACGTCGTTCTGACTTACGAAAGCATAAAGATACATAATCCTGTAATATTTGTATGTCCATTTGTATGGACACTGATTTTCCATTATAAGTCATAAAGGCACTAGTCTGGAAAGGCAACAAATCTTACAAGGAAAAATGATAATTGCAAAATTAATTCAGTAGTCCAGGTTCACCTACAATGCTAAATAAGGCAATGCATCATTATAGTTAATATGTCTTATCAAACTTGCCATCCCATAGGCTTTTTTACCAGAATAAAAACCCTAACCAAACACAAACCCCAAACCCACAGCTTCTCAATTAAAGAAAATTAATGTTCCATCTAATCTTTTATGTGTAAGCCCATATTTGCTGTATACAGATACACAGAGAGCACACCTGCAGTCCCTGTTCTGCAGCGTGGGACCACAGAGCCGGAACATCAACGCACGGGACACCCAGGCAGGCTTCCACTCATGCTGAGGACAGGGCATGTCCCACAGAGGTTCTCATTCTCTTGAGACACTCAGCTGCCAACTTCCATCATACCAGGAACTCAGTAACATTTTCTTGCTATTTCTTTTTATTCTGAATGCAATGTATCTGTAAAACATGCACTTCACAAGGCTGTTAATACCAACTTTAGGCAACTATTGGTTCTGGTAGGGTTGTGTTCCAGTAAAACACGATGCTACAACTCTGAAGAAGAATTTAAAGACTGAATGTCCAATATTATATAGACATATTTCATTGACATCATAGCATTCAATCAGGCAAAACAAACCTTCATCATATGATCCATATGACAAACAAAGAAAACAAGCAGCAGGATCCACAGATCACTGTGAGCTTATGCACCTCGATTACTCTCTGTGGGTGAAGATTCTGGGGACTCAGCAGAGATGACACCTGTATGATGTGCTCAGAAACTATGACACTACAGTTTGGAAAACAGACAACCCTGTTACTGAGACACCCTGTGACAGCACATTGTTACCCTGCACCTCGACAGCCAGAGCTCCTGCCTCACCAGCCACTAACGCTCCCTCCTATAGGCACGTGAAACAAGATACGGGCTCTCAAGTTCAGCTCCCAAGTCCAACTCAAGAGAGGGGTCAAAGGTGGCTGACTAATCACCTCTGCACTCTTCCAGAAGGAACTGTTAATCCACTAGTAAAAAAAGCAATGTCAAGGATGTATTAACAAACTGGCTGAGCATCCTTAACAGACACAGAGTGAGTACATGCCACAATGGAGATGCTCTCCACTAACCTAAAACGCTTTGGGATCTTCTGGGTCGCTGAAGAAACAAAAAATAGTTTGTGGAGAAGGGTTTGACCTGTGTTCTCTCATACAAAAACTTCTACCCTTAAGGATACATCATGATGAGCTGTGCTAGAGCTGTAAATCTCCATTTATGTTACTGTCTACTCAGGGCAAATCAAACTTCACAGCACTAAGAGTCGACACATAAGTAACACAGACTGCAGACAATCATCCAAACTATTAATGTGGTATATATAAATATTTATCTTCTTAAAAAGAAATACATGCCATTTAACAAAAAACTGGTGTTTCTCTTCAGCGTTTGAATTCTGGAGTTCGTGTTCGTTACTTTTTTCCCTTTTCAATTTTTTATTCAGGATGTCATTATGGGATCTTTTTATATCTACTAAGTACATTTTCAGGGATAACTATATTCATTTAGAAAAAAAAAAAACAACAGCTAACCCATTTTTCACTAGGACATGGGCTGGGCTGCCTTTTAGCAACATTTGATTATTTTCTGTCATCATTATCAATTCTCTTGTCAAGACTGCATACTGGAAGACTTGTATTTGTCATATGTTTGTTTACAGTCTTAAATACTATGCAATCTTTTTTGTATCACAACAAAGTTTCTTAAATGTTTATTAACAGAACTACCTAAAATAGTAAATTACAACTATGTTCTTGAGGATAAAATAATCTTTCAAGGTTGGCAGATTTCATACTGTTTACAACTAGTCTAATTAGTTATTCTCACACTGGAGAGAATAGATAGATAGAATAGATAGAAGAAGTTGCTCTTACTGGAGATTGAGGGCAAGAAAATTAAAATCCAAGATTAAATTATCTGCCCAAAGCCTACAAGCAGAGCAGTTACTATGAGGAAAATCAGTATTTTGTTAAGCATTTGTGAAAACATGTTGTCACAAAATTTCCATTTTTAAACAGAGCTACCAAATACTGTGAACTTAAGTTTATACTGAGGAGTTTTCATCTCAGGAAAGTCACTATTTTTGGCTCAACTGCAAGCTAGACAACACAATCCTATTTTCTATCCTGATTAACAAAGTTTGAAAATCAACAAAGTACTATTTCTACTAAGTCACAACTTGCTGTATTCAAAATCATTTTCTGTTGCTTATAATGCTCTTGGACCAAATTCATCACATTGGATGGATCATGGCCTAATGTATTGAATCCATCATCAGCAAGTTTGCAGATGATACCAAGCTGGGGGCAGCCCAGCNAGCGGTTTTTCACAGAGAGAGTAATTGCACATTGGAATGGGCTGCCCAGGGAGGTGTTGGAGTCACCGTCCCTGGAGGTGTTTAAGAAAAGACTCGATGAGGAGCTTAGTGACATGGTCTAGCTCGGGGGTGTGGGGCTGGATGGTCCTGGGTCCCTTCCGGCTCGGAGTGGCCTGCTAGACTGTGAGGGAACTAGGTTGTGTTACTGCTCTGAGATGGGCTTTCAGTTTCTGCACGGGTGTTAGATGGTGAGTCGGACTAGATGATCCTTGTGGGTCCCTTTCAACTCATAATATTCTGTGATTCTGTGATTCTGTGTGATTCTGTATCTATGTATCTACTGTTTCATGTGATGGTAGAAATCTCTGAGTCTCAGAAATGAGAAATGAATCAAACTGTATTCATTGTCCAAATTTATCACCAAATACCAAAAAAATCAAATGACCTGGAACTGAGATATCCCCCCAAACCAGCCACATTTTTGACACCGTGCAGCACTTACTTAAGAGCATGAAATCAACTTTTTGGCCTACAAAGACAACTACAAATGTCATCTCTTGCTTATCACCAGCACTGGGTTTGAAATCACCTAAAATCTTGGTACTCTGGGCCAGTTCCAGGTAACCAAAACAACTTGTAAGAATTGTACTGAAATCTTTCTCCATACACCAGGGACTAGAGGCAGAAACACGTGAGACTTACTTAAAACTCCTGAAACTCTTTTAAAAGTCTATATTTCATTAATTTTTAAGCTGATCAAGAGCACTGAGCATACCAACTTAATCTGACATTTTTAGGAAGTTTTGCTTTTAAATCTCTTCATTAACACGGAAGCAGCAACTGGGAAATTGTTATGGAAAGGGCTTTGGGTGGAAAGAGCAGTTCCAGCTTTGTTTACTACTTTTAAGACATCGGGAACAGAAAGAGAAAAAGCTTCTTCGTTTTGTGTTATCTGAGGTGAAGCCATTAGATCAGTTAAAAAAAAAGAAAAAAAAAGGAAAAAGTATCACAGGTCAAAAGAACAAAATGGCACAGAAAAAAAATTGCCAAACTAGGTGTCGGTTGGATGCACAAGAGTAATGCTAAACAACTGTGGGATGGAGACAAAATATGCTTTCTTTAAGACACTTTTACAATAAGTTATTTCAGCCTTGTGAACAGCCTTGCCTTCCACCCACCCCTCACACATTAATGAAAACAAAGGGGGCCCATTTACATTGTAACCCCGCGGTGGGGTTAAGCATGTGACCTTTAAGTATGGTGCTCTTGTGCTCCGTGGAAAGGTTCTTGACAATATAAACAAGAATTACTGCTGTTAGAGAAAGGGAAGACAATTAAAAACAATCCAGGATCCGTGTTGTACAGCTGTTCAAGTTTCAGCTACGTCTGACCTCTAAAGATGCTACGGGTTTTACTTGAGAAACTTAAACCGTTTTAGCTTTATTAAAATAATCCTTCAACAAAAACTGAATTCCTATGACAAACAGGAGGTTTTCGATGAGTAACAATGAAAATTGTGTGTTGCTGGCAAACCCTGCCATCGCTGCAGAGGAAAAGATGCTGTGGTCTGCACATCTCCTTCCAATACCTCAGCTCCCCAACAGCTGAGGAAAAAGGAAGTCTCTATAAAGAATGTGAAGAAAAAAACACTGTTCTTGAAACAAATGAGACTTTGACAGGTCAAATCACAATCAAATCTGTTTGACAGACCTCTGTACCCAAGCAAAAAAAAAAAAAACCTGGGTGATTTCAGCAAAATTCTGCAGGCGCAGTGGCCCAAAATAGATCAAATTGCAGGGCCAAGCAGCCACAACATTTTTGTTAAGCTTAATTTTGGATGCCAATGATTCCAAATGCAATAAAGAGAGACTGTAATTATGGTCAGTAGTTTCTTTATAAATGCCTACAAATTTTTCTAATAACTGAGAAAACACTTAAGCTTTAAAGAGAAAATTACAGAATTACCTTTTTTTTCCCCCATCAGCCAATAAAACTAATTTGACCTAATATTGTCCTTAAAAAATACGGTTGGAGAAGAAAAACTTCTGAGAAAATAACAAAGATCTTGGCTAAGTTTCATAAAACCACAATTTCCCTGCCTGTTTGATCTTTGTACAGTCAGCATAAGCCACTGAAACTCCTCCACAAATGAAAGGCATTCATGGGAAGCCATCAGAAAGCACTGCTCGTCCTCTGGGACCCAGGACAATAAAAGAAAAGTTTGTGTCTGCCACGTGGGCCTACGATTCAGCTTAAATGAACAAACCATTGCAATATCCTTCGGCTTTGTGAAAGCGATACTTCCTACTTTTTTGGAAGAAAGGAAGTCATATATAAACAGAACAAAGGGAAGAGGCAACGCAAGTAGAGCCTCTCATAATAAATATTACAGTGAAAGTTTTGCTCATCAAACCAAGATTAAAAACATATTTTAATCTCCCAAGTTTTACGCCTTTGATGTATGTGGAAGAGGAAAGCTTATACATTTTGTAAGATTTACAACATTTCTAGTGGGAATAGCTTCGTATTTCAGCGTTTCCCCTGGTTCTGAAATCGAGAATGTATGGGGTTGATTCTATCCCTTAATGCTGTGTCATATCAAACACTTCTTTAGGGAACAGAAGGTAGGATGTCCTTTGGACATTTTTTCCCTGCAAACAAGCTAGTGTTCCACTGAATAAAGCACTGCAAAATCATTACAGTGGTGTAATGGTAACCTATGTAACTATGAATACTTCTTAAAATGCCAGCTTTCCTAGACCACAAGAAAGTTTAAACATTTGCACTAAACTCCATAGCATAGAGAACCACTAAATTTCATTTCCTTGTGGTGCTAAAATTAGGAGAATGTTACATAGCTTCAGTAGAAAGAGTAGCAATTTATTATCTGTAATTTCACCACTACATGCCCACAACAGCCTGATATAACACACGAAGCATTAATTTTCAGAATTACTACACACAAAGCATAAACCTTATGCATCAGGGGCTCCCTTTATAACATCTTCTGTTGAGTTCTGCACGATTTCCTTGACCTCCCATACAACCTTTCTGGGCAGCTATTCTTGTTCTCTCTTGATATAGCACCCATTGCTATGACAAAAGGACCTGCTCTTAAAATCACATTTTCTTGCTGTAACACAGCTGCTCATTTGCACAACCTTAGGTGAGGGCAAAGCCAAATACACTAATGTGAAAGTTCCAGTGTAAGTAAGAATGAAAGAGAGTGGGAAGCCTCTCCCTGGTTTTGTATGTTGTACAACACTCTCGCTTTGGTTTTATCTACCAACCATTACCTTTGAGGGACATCATCAGAAATTTTCAAGTACAGTTTCACAAGTGCAGAAGTCAGAAAAGTCAAGGTGAAGGTTGTCAGAACTGACATTTTAAACAACTGTGAACTTGAAGATAATTGTACTGTATATTGGCAGAATAAGGTTCAAAATATTTAAGGAATGGCCTGGTAATTTCAGAGAAATATGAAACTACATAATACAAAATGGTTATAAGTGAAGAAAGCCCTGGTGAGTAAATAGGTCTATAGTTCAGAAGATGGGAAGGAGGAAAAGGTGAGGAGGTGACAAAATCTTCCCACAGCCCTGAGTGCTGATAAAGGCTCTCCTCCTGAGTCATTCCAAAGGTAGGTGAACCACACAGCTGTCTTCCCAGAAGCCAAATCCTTTCAGTGTCATTCCAAGCACTATCAATCAGTCCATTGGATTCCAAAGCTATATGAAAGAGAGATGCACAAAGTTGTCCAGAGATGGCAACTTGCAGATAAAGGAAGAAAGGAGGAGGCAGAGATTTCAGGGACAGCAAGAATGCATCATTGCAGATTATCTTTCTTAAGGAAAATAAGTGAAATGCTGCAACAGAATAAAGGGCTATAGTACTAGAAAATTAATATAGTGTCATGGGGAGAGGCCTTTTGTTCTATTGTAAAACTTTTCTCCTTTTTACTGGAACAGACAATAGGTTTCTTATCTCCCTTTCCCTCCCCTGAAAGGAATGTGGCCAGGGGAGGGGTTTTCTCCCTTTCTACTGGACAAACAATGGAGGATTCCTTTCTTATCTTCCCCTCCCTGGCAAGGCATGTGACCAGGGCCAGGGCAGGCTGAGTTACAGCCAATGGCATGGGAAGGACAAGGCCTGTGCCCACAAGGCTTGTGACGTGGGAGGGGCCCAAGGCCCTATAACTACAGATCCTGGGCCTCTGGAAGGGAGGTTTGTGGACCTTCTGGACTGAGGACGCCTCATTTTCACCTCTGATCTCCACCGCTGCTATTTTGCCCAGGACCACGTGGACCTTTGACTCTTCATCTCAGCACAGTTTTTTTCTTTCCCCTGCCAACTGCTGGATCTCCCTGCAGCCCCTTGGACATTTCAGGAAAGAATCACTGGCTGTTACTCCACTGGTTTGCCTACCCTGAACCCTATTCCCTTGTCCCTGGAGTCCTAGAGGTGCCCTGATTGTCCCTTGAACAAGGCACCCCCCTTGTGCTTGTTTATTTTCCCATTTGTCTACAGTTGTCATTGTTCCATTGTGGGTTTTTTTTTATACTGTTATTGTTGTTGTTCATATATATATATATTTGTTACATTATTTTTTTTCCTTCCTCCCAGTAAAGTTCTTATTTCTCTCCATATATATATATATTATCCAAGTATTTCTAAATTTAATTCATACTTCATCTTAATTGACCCAGGACATATAGTTTTTAACTTAAGAACAGTCAAGAAGAAACTATTCCAGAACTATTAGAAAAACAACAATAAAATTATAATCAGAAGTGCCAAAGCTAGAATTACATCACAGGAACTTCCAGGAGCCTGACAGGGAAGACAGGTGTATTGTCAATAAATACTGTTCCAGGAGGAGGTTCAGACACAACTTCTTAATTCATTTGCCCAAAGCAAATAGCAAGCAAATGAAAGTGTAAGGAATAATAGGATTGGTTTCTCCTAGTCTGCCATATGGTATCCATATCTGCAAGGGTAAGCAGTACTTTGTACCCTGGTGTTTCAGTTTTCATGACACTTTACAAGTCTCATTGCTCATTTCACCGCTTTCCACCAGCTATTCCTTAATGACACCCAGCCATTGCTTCCTTTGCTTTCCCGTAAAAACAACATACTCAGGAAATAATGAATGTATATTTGTCTCTTTCAAGTAACTGCAGCTCCATTTTAACCATTTACTTTGCAATAAACTTTTTAAAGAGAATTTATTTTCCCCCTAACAAAAAAAGTGTCTGTAAATCTTAAGAGTCACAATATAAGAATTTTACAAAAATCTACAAATACTGCCCCATAGCCTAACTTCTAAGCTACAACCTACATTAATTCCTTTGGTAAAAAAAAAAAACAAAAAAAACATGGATGCAACAACTGAGCACTCCAAAGCTCATTTTGACTCTTCAGCCCCAAGAGAAATAACCAGAGACTAGTAATGGTTCATGAAAGAAGACTATCAAATTGCTTCTAACAGTGAGTTGCTACAAAGCATATTTTGCTAGATGGAGTTACTTAAGTAAGTTGCTGTGAAAACAAGAAAGAATTGGCCCAGACAGGAGTACTGTGAGTTTATTACCAGCCATGAGCTCAAGTGCTCCAAGCCTCAGGTTCACAGGTTCATGGACACCACGCTCCATCTATCCAAGCCTCCCACCATCTAGACCATGTCACTGAGCTCCTCATCCAGTCTTCTCTTAAACACCTCCAGGGATGGCAACTCCACCACCTCCCTGGGCAGACCATTCCAATGAGAGATCACTCTCTGTGAAAAACTCAACTGAAAGACTCACCTGAAAACGCAGTACAAACAAAATACAAACAAAGGACTCAACCAGTTGTCAAGACTGAGAGGGTTTGGTGAAGATGCAGGTAGAGCCCCAGGAGAGGCAGAAAACAGTAATGAACATGACTGAGAGTTACCTTTTGGCAGAGGAGGGTCTCTGTTCTTATTCCTTCTGGGTGCTCAACCTGCTGCATAGTCTACATGAGGAAATTCTGCATTTTTCTCAATTATGGCAGCCTCTGAAGCAGGTAGCAAAATTTCTGTTTAAGAATCAGAATGCCTGCTAAGACTCAACACCTTAAGATATTTTAAGGAAGGATAAGGTAAAGCTTCTGAAAACAGAACACTGTTCATAATACATTTGAAGAAAGAAAACTTCTGAGCAATTGGAAATCTTTCACCTCTCTCCAAAGCCCAGATTTTCATAGAATTTTAAAGTCTATTCCATTCTCAAACCATTGCAATTCTCTGGAAAGTATCCTAAAGGTTAACTTTTCCCTGTGGTTAGAGAAGTGTCTGCAATGTGTGCCACAAAATGGACTAGGAATGATATTCCAAATTTTTCACCTTTAAATGATAAAATTGAATATGAAGAACATACACAGAAATCCAAATTGGAAGTTTTTTATTCCTTTTTGACAATACAATAAAATTAATATAGCAAAGGGAAAAGATTCATCACTGTTCATAAGAGTTAATTCGCCCAGGGAGTTTTTTCATCTGTCCTCTCCTTTACTTAGACAGAAAATAGATTTTGCTGGCTATGTTTAATTTCCACAGCTGTCACTGTGATCTAAAACATTTATATTGGAGCAATCACATTTATCCTCAGGAAATCAGGAACTGGAGCACCAGTTCAAACACTGTATAGGGCTATCTGCTATCTCCTGACTCCAGTTGTGTCTTAGGTTTAGAAGCTCTACTCTGTAAATAAGCAGGAAAATGTTTTTGGATTCAAATGTATTTGAAAAATGCAATGAAACCACAAAAATGCAATGAAACAGCAGAAGTTGACATGGTTTATATTTGCTCACTGACTGGGGTAGTACAAATGTAAGGCAGAAGGAGAGATGACAGTACAACAAAAGCAGGATACAAATTCTTTAATATTTCTGATGTACATCTCTAAGCTTATTTCAAGTACCACACTTTGAATGTCTAGTAATGAATTTTAATTGTATAAATCCTGATTATGGAAAGAGTCACCAGAAAAGGGCATCACAACTCTCAGATTCATAGCCCTACATGAGTCATGTTATTTACTTAAGTCCATTATGCAAACTTACGAATGGTTGTTTTGCAAAAAACATTACAGCACTTCTGCCAATATTTATGGTTCAACCCAAGGAAATAAATAGTTCTTTGTGATAAATGAAAGAAGGAATCAAGGAGATTTCAGCAGATTTTGAGACAAGACTGCAAAATTCTAATGTAATATGTATTTATACTGAACATAATCTTCACCATAAAAACTGCTAGGTCCCTTTTTCTGGCTATACCAGCCAAATCAGCAAACAATTCACTTTATCTTTCCTGAAGCAAATCTTAGTTACCAAGGTGGATATATTCTCATTAAAAGCATTATTATTTGTACATTTAAATTACACCTTCAATTGTATTTTCTTTCAGTTTTCCTTGATTCCCTCCCACTGCCTTTCTTTAAAATTCCATAGTATTAAAAATGATCTTACAAAAACCCAATAACAATTTTTACTAAAAAACATATTCTGGTTTTGATCAGGCAGTTCATCACTTAAAAGTTTCACACATGCAGCAAATGTTCTGCTATAGTAAGGCCATAATATAACAACTCCTTCAGGAAAGCTGATTCAGAAATGTGTCAGTAGACAAAAAACTATTCTGACATATAACGTGAAATTATGCATTCACACAGAAGGCACAGTTTTAACTACTCGCATTACTTATATTAGTGGTTTCCATATTTAATATTCCCAGAGCAAGACCCTATTAAGTGCTGCAGCCAACAAATTTAATAGATGAAAATTCAGATTGTCATATTAATACCTTCAGTTCTTTCAATCCATGAAAGCAAATACCTGTCTAATGTCCCTTGCACTTCCAAGAGTCTTTATACTTCCACTGTTTATTCCCATTTTTCTCTATTTTTAACCCATCTCTCAATTTGTTATACTGTCTTTCTTCTTAGAATTGCTTCCTTTCCCTGTTACTCCCTATTTTCTGCAACTTATTTCCTCCCAATTTCTTGCTCTGCTCACAAAACCGCTTTGGCCTTTAGAACTCCATCAAATGCTTTCAATACATTCTGTGGTGCCAAACTCTCACAGTCTCTCTGCAGAAGTAGAAAAAAAACATTCCTAAATGTAAATGAAACTATTAAAATATAAGTGAAACACTGAAGGAATAAAGGAAGGAACAGATCCAGTGCAGTGCTTAGTGTTTGTACAAGGGAACTGAAGCTGACCAAGGGCCAGCAGCTGGATGGCAATCAGCACTTAAACAATCTAGAACAGAACAATCATGTAGGAAGCCACAGTGCAGTGTGCAGCATTGCCCCTGGAGCGTGTACAGGAAAAAAGTCCCCCTAAAATTTTAGCATGTCTGCTTTTTATCCTGACTAATTGCCCCCAGTGTCTGAGCTGGATTCTTCGCACACTGAAGCAGAACAAATACCACTTTTTCACCTATCCGTCACAGAAACAGGAGATTATGACAAAAGCAAACCAGTACTAATCTTAGCACCTCACTGAGCTCACAGCAAAACACCAGAGAGCAAAGCAGAGAGAAATCCAGCACACACAGACGGGACAACACGATCATCAGAGGAGGAGCTGGACAGGAGCAACCTCTGTGCTTCCATTTACACAACAGTCATGATATCTGCTGTAGAGCAACATTAACACCCAGAGATTTGGGATGCAGATTAAAAGTTTAATAATTACTAGAATATGTTTCAATCTTCTGACAAATTGAAGGGCTTCATCCAGCAGCTCAGGCAGGAGGCCTATAGCTGGTAACTGAGTATAAAACAGAGCTTTTATACACCAGTGAACTCATGTTCCAGCTCTGCAAAACATACACTATTTACACTTGATCAGCCTGGTCTGATGCTGAATTTTCCTAAAACACCAAATCAGGAGCAGTTATGCCTCTATCAGAAAAATGCAGAAGGAGGCTTATCACATCCACAGATTTCACAGAATATTCTGAGCTGGAAGGGACCCATAAGGATCATCGAGTCCAAATCTTAAACGGCACCACTGTTACCATCATTTAAGCTGACAATACCACAAGCTACAAGAGATACTCACCCAACCAGATAAGCTGCTCTTCTTCCATTTTTGTCTTCCTAACACTAATGTTTCCTCTGCAATACACAAATCCTAAGCATTGGAGAGGGCTAGAGTGCACCAATTCTCCTGTAAGTGGCTTCTAGGAGTTTCAGGGACTACCAGAGAGGTTTTGGAGTGGAAAACTCAAAAAAAAAAAAAAAAAAGAAAAAAGAGTAGGAACTCTTGCAGGTCTTCCAGCACTTCTCCAGATTTGGAGTAGGTGGAATGACCACAGCATGAAGAAACCTCCAGGTGGAACATCTGCCTCAGCATTTGGAGTCAAAAATATGTTATGGTCATCACAACTCAGCAAACCTGGACACATCACTGAATTCTCTTGGAGCTGAGGGAATGGTTGCACAACCCAGAATTGTGTGAAAAGCAAAATGGCAAAAACCCTTTTCTTCTTCCCCTCTTCAGCCCTGTAAGGAACACAGCTCAGAAAAACACACGAAAACGTACAGTATTTCAAGATAGGAATGAAATACTAGGGCAAGTGGGATTTCTCCACAGCCTTTGAAACAAGTGAATAGCACCTCAATTATAAAAACACTATGAATTATGAAAACTGGGACACAGCTGGCAGCTGGAAAAGTATCTTCACAGCATCTCCACATCACCTGACATGACAGCCACATATATGTGTATTTGTATGTATACATATGCACACACATTTATAATCTCTAGCAAATCTTTCAAAAAAAGGCTTAAAATGAGACTCTTTGATAGGCTAAGCAGGGAATACCCTCTTCCATGTGCTTTTGGCGATGCTTCTGTTGGTTATGGTACTTTCAACATTTTTAGAGGGAGGATTTCTGGAGGAATTGTTCATTGCAAAGAGAATTTATGTTCTAATGCCGACAGTTCTAACAGACTTGGGCCACTAAAGAAGCAGCATGCTCCTCTCCTTCCCTGGCCACAAACTGCCTCAAAATAATTTACAGAAAAAGAGAAAATGAAAAAACCTTTAAAAAAAAAATCAAAGGAAGAAACACTGAAACCCTCCTTCCCACCCCCCCAAACCAAATAAAAACCCGTACCTTTGACCTCTGGTAATTCAAATAGAGTGTTAATCACCAAAGGATTAACACCCTCTCTATTATAAATAACATAACCAGTCATCAAGAAATTATAACACCCCATATAATCATGAAACACAGAAGTCTACAACAGAACTCTGCCCGAGCAGTGGGATGAGAAACTAAACCCTTGTATCAGCTCAGTAAGATTCTGCAACTTCAGGCATCACAGAGAACAGCTCAGTGCTTAAAGAGGCACATCTCTTTTGCTTTGCATATACATGTGTGAGTCCATGTGCCATGGAAACACACACACACAAATTAACACACACAGACTCGTTTGCAGCTGGGTCTGTGCCTTGCTAACCAGTCTCCTCCTCTAACCTCTCAGGCAGGAGGGTTCCACGAGGACCAGGATCTCAATGTTTGCCCAAAAGGAAAATCAGACCTTTTGCTTAACATGGAGCAGCTCATGAAGAATATAAAGAGCAACTTATCTCAAGAAAGAGCAACTGAGTTCAAATTATTTTATTTTGCTGAGCCCCAGAGATCAGGGCAGAAAAGATCCACATCCTCACAATCACACCATGCTAGTTTACTTCTCCCAAAGAACAAAAGGCAAGGCAAGGTTAGGATGAACCTGGCCAGCTCTTCAGATGTACAGATATATTTAAATTAGATGGCATAAAAGAGTAGACTTTCTCAGTTTGAAAAGCCTTGACAAGCTAAACTGCATTAGAATCTTTCCTTTAAATCTACAGTAAAAAAGATACACTTCTTTAGTTTACGTCTTCCCACTGGAGAGTGACCAGCAAATGTCTTTTCCAAGCCCACTATAAAATCCCACAGAATTTTCCCAACCTTGTGTCATTCCGCAACTATGAAACACAGTTTATAAATGAAATACACTTTAAAGCTGTACCATGAGGAAAAGCACAGCTTAATTAAGTTAACTAAGCTGATTAAGCCATGCTCTTTCACCTATTACAGGAAGTATTTAGCCTTGGAGCCATCCTACAGGCACCTCACACAGCTTATGACATGTTTTCCAGAGATACTGTGTATATTTAGTCACTGCAGAGGGGGAAAAAGCAAACACCCTATTTGTCAGCATGCCAACAACAGAACAGAAGAGTATCAGCTGATAAAGCAGCTGTTTACATCTCATTCTTGTGCCAGGGAACAGACAAAGTTAAGGGAACAGTGACCCACCACCTCAGATCTGACTGGTATAAAATAATTTCAATAGGAACACTTCCTCTTGATCCCTGACATCATGACTGGGATCATTGTATGTTTACAAACAACTTGGATAAGTGAATTCAAAACTGAATAGATTACAGCAGCTTCATTTTAAAACAATTAAAAATAATTTCCCTCCCTTTTGTATCATTAAAAGACTTTCCTCCCTTGTATATTTAAAGGAGTTTGTATCATGAAAAGAATTCCTTAAAATGTTCAATCCTTTCAAAATGTATAAAAGCAATTTCTAAAATGAAGACATAGCTGAAGAGCAGCATTCTTATCTTGGCTTTTGCTGGTACAAGGCTGCTGCTCTGTGTCTCCTAAAGATTTCTGGCAGAGTGAGCAAACCTGGTCAGTATCAGAGTCTTTCCTGGGACCTGTCTGAAGTGTCGACAAGCAGCTAAACTGAATATTTAAAAACACTCTCCATCATCAAAAGCTGTTGCATACCCAAAGGATGAAAAATATTTTAATCAGCTTTCAGCTTGTCTAGCAGAAGTCAGTTTAGTCCTTTGGGATTATACATCTCTGTGCTCAATCTTTGTCCTTGTGCTTTCTCTCCATACATATTGCTTTGGAAACTAGCAGCAAAGAGCCTAAATCTGCTGGTTTGTTGGGAAAAGCCAGCTAATGCTGTGATTCAATTACAGTACTTTACATTTAAGAAGGAAATGTGGAAGATGAAAAGTAAAGAAAAAAATTGAGAAAACAGTCCTATTATCAAGTTTTTTTAACAGTACAATTTCTTAATGGAACCAGTGGGACTGTTTTGTTTTGTTTTGTATTTTTGCAAATTTTAAAGAGTTTTCAAGAGTGTTTTCTCTGTTGTCTTACCTGTCTTTGCTCCTCTCCAGTAGATTCCTAATTATTGACACTGTACATTCACAATTCCCTCAGCATAATGACCACTAGTGGAACTGACCCATGAAAGTATATATGTTTTACAAACATGGAGTATGTCCTCCATGAAAACCCACAAAAGATCAGCAAGGGAAAAATGGTTTGAAGAGCCTGGACTGTACACCTGGATCTGCCTGGCAGCCTCTCTGTCCTCTACTGTCATTTCTCTGAGAGACAATGCCAGACCCTGTGAGCTTGTTACTGAAGGCACCACCTTCACAAGAATTTTAAAAGTGAGAAATATTAATAATCTCAATTCTGTATATTTTTAATCCCTTCAAAACCATCATAAGATTTCAGACTAAGATTCAGCCAGGACTTGCATTGGCCTTTGCACTGAGCATCTACATAAATGCCATACAGAGCTCACTTCATTTTACCTCATCCCTGCTTCCTGGGGTATTGCTATTGGATGTCCAACACCATGCTGCTCTTTCCTCTTCCACATAAGAAAAGACAGAAATGTAAGGCTGTGCTGCTGAAAGATTTTCAGATACTTTACCACATCAAGGAAGTCTGGAAAGAACTTTGTGTACTCTGGGGCTACACAGCACCAGCATAAATTGGCTTGTACAGGCTAATCTTAAAATAATTTCTATTATCCATCAGTAACATAACCAATCATCAATTTTTAGCAAGGGAGTGGATTGTGTGGTCACACTTCTGCAAATGGCTTCAGCACAGAAACTCCTATTTCATGAATGGGAACCATGACATTGGACAGAATATGAGACCAAAAGGATGACAATGGGTTAACTTACTCTGCTGTGTGTCTGAACTACCAATAAAAGTCTTATAATTCAATTATCCAAGCTGAGTCCCACCACAACATCACAAAACAATTGACCTTCCAGATATCTGGTGAAGCTTTAATCCATTAGCATGTAAGACACAGCTTGAAGACAGAGCTCAAATACAATTATTAGCAGTGTATATATGCATACATATATACACACACAGAAGAATAATCACTTCAGTTTATGACACAATTATATTGATCCCTAGGCAGCGAGACAACATGAACTGATGCACTATCCCCAGCTATTAATAGCGCACTCTGCAGAACACTGCATGCTGAGCACAGAGTTGGATTCATCTTGAGCACAGCTCCACTGATGCCATTCACATGCACCAGCAACAACCCAGCCTGTTCTCACCAATCCATAATTGTCCTACTGCAGCACAGAAATTCAAAAAGAGGAAAAGAGATGCCATTAGTCTGATTGGAATCAACAATCACATTGTTCTACAAGAATAATCTATATTTGTTACACTTAAATTTTATATCAGAGCCTCTGCTGTGAGAATTTAATATGGAGTTCAGACTCACCAGCAGCCCAAGGAAAACTGCCAAAATCTGATGTAAACTTGTGACATTTGAGGAAGCCAGTAATTATCTTCCTAGTGCAGAATAGTCAACATTATATCATAGCTACAGTTTCAGGATTACTAAACAGAAACATGTGTAGTGACAAATGAAAAGCACAAAAAGATTCACACAAAAGCTCCTGAGAACTAGACCTGGAAACTGCCAGGAGAAAATCTGGGTCAGCCAAAAAGCAGTAAACACGGTAAGCTCTTGCTGTTGTTCTTAAATGGATAGAACTTTCCCATCTGAAAATGAAAAAAAAAGAAATCTCATGTGGGTCAAATTCTACAGTTTCCAGTCATGGCATGTTGTGTTCCTTCAAATGCAGAATGTTCTCTCCCTAGGACAGAGTCAAATGAGTAACTGTCAGATACAGTAAAAATCACAGCCTTAGTTTATTGAGGAGGAACTCAAGATCAGAAATAGCCTGCAATCTAAAACCAAAGTAGGACCTCAATGTTTTGATCATCACTCTGGTTTTGAAAACCATACCTGTGATACTGGCAAAAGTTAAACAGAGGATCAGTGAAAGAATTAACACCTAATCCATCAGAGCACAATGCTTTCCACAGCAAGTCCTGAAACCAGGTTTTATTTCTTCATGTTTAAAATGAAAGGAGCAGTAATGTTAAAGAACACACTCCAAAAACACTCTTTCCCATGATCTTGTTAGGAGTTAGAAGGAAAGAAAAAGTATTAATGCAGCAGTGAAGTCTTTCAGAAGACATCACCTCCTCTGCCTACCAAAGCTACTTGGAAAGTAAAACAGCTGTATTCTATTTTATAGTGGTTACAGAACCACTGTAATACAATAACAATAAAAACATGTTTAGCAACATTAGCTGCACTCAAAAAAAATTAATTCATTGTAATATAGATGGTGACATTTTAGTCAAAGTGCCATTTGCTTTCACTTTCATTAAATATCACAACTTCCCCTCGTTTATAGCAATCACTGTACAAATTATTCCTGCCAAACCACTGTAATTCACAGTTTTAACACCAAACCAAATACTTTTTTTTCTCTGTAGCATGTCCATAAACATATATACACACATACAAATCCAGAAGCTCTGTATCTGACCACTTCTATGACTGCATAAATGAGAACTTGAAATTATTTTAAATATTGGTAATAATTAATACATTTCTATACAACATGTACACAAATTCTAAAAATAAAGATAATTTTCTTTCCAAACACAGCATTTTATTCCCCTTTTCTACTAGGAAATAGATTTCTGAGAACACAGAACCATATCACAGAATGGCTTTGGTTGGAAGGTACCTTAAATATCATCTAGTCCCAACCTCCCCTGCCATGGGCAGGGTCACCTTCCACTAGACCAGGTTGGTCCAACCTGGCCTTGAACACCTCCAGTGGTGAGGCATCCACAGCTTCATTGCCAACCTGTGCCAGGGCCTCACCACCTTCACAGTAAAGCATTTCTTCCTAATATCCAGTCTAAATCTGCCTTGTGTCAGTCTAAAACCATTCCCCGTTGTCCTGTCACTCCATGCCCATGTGAAAGGCTTTGTAAAGAACAATCAGACAAGTGAAATGAAAGCACAACACTACTATGTCTTATTTCCACAGCAAATAATAAGCACAGCTTTACAACATCTACACTAGAGCTCCACCATAGCCATTCTGCTTCCACTGAAATCCATCCTGAGTTCCCAGAAAGACAAAACCAGGTTCTAAAATATCCTTCCAGGGCTGACACTGGATTCATACGAATGCAGCAGAAACTCTGATGTGAGGCTTTCCCTCCCTGTTGGACCCTGGGCTACTTGCAGTGCTGCCAAATGGAGTCTAGTGCTCTCTGTACTCTTTTCATATGATTTTCCTTCTGCAGAGAACTGCAATCAGTTGCCCCCACTGCTCATTCCCTATAAACCCCTTTTCTACGTGTGTCAATCATTCCAAAGTTACAAAAAGAAGTTAATTAGAAGCTCATCACAATTAAAATTCTCAGAATGGCTAAGCATGTATTTGTGTGTAAAGCATGTACATACACATACAGTCACACCATACATCACCTCTGGTGGTCTGTCCACTATGGGAAAGCCTTTGACACATGATGGAGAATCCTGTTTAAGCCACAGTGCTCAGCCCTTGGCTCAGAGATCCATTTACACATTCAAATTCAACACTGGGCAATAACCTACCTGCACAATTGCACAAATTGCACAATTGATGATTGTGGTATATGCATTATGCCTATATGGTACATGCATTTGTGTCTTAAATACGAACACAGAGCCCATTACATTTTATATGCAAGGGCATATGTTTACTACACACAGTTGTGTACATCCAAGTGAAGACAACAGCAAACAGCCTGTCACAGTAAGAGGCCCAGGAGAACAGAATCCCAGTTATCCAAACCTGAAGCTCCCTAAGACCCATTTGTGTGCAGGACAGCAGGCCCAGCCCTCGTCCCATCTGGTGCAGCCACACGACAAGCACAGCTGCACAACCCACCCACGGCCCTCCCACTTGTGCTGCCAGACACACACCTCACTACCCCACAGGACATGAATTGTCCAAAACTCTTCCTGGCTTATGCCAGTCTACTTCATAAGTACTGTTTTCGTTGTGCTTTTCCCAGTGTGCTGTATGAGCCTGCCCTTTGAACAATTCCAGTCTGTAACAGAAATGTTAGAGTGGTTCATATCAACACAGCTCAGATCTCAACTAGCTCACATAAGGGTTAAAAATAGAAAGTGCTATCCACTGGTTTGCTCTGATGTTCCTGTAGATATTGTCACTGGATGTATCCTCAGAAGAATTCTATTCAACACCTCTGTCTTTAAGTACAAAGCTGTAGGCTGTAGCAGCTTTAGGAAACATAAGTATCCTTTTTTCTGCTGCACAGTATCTGTGTGTGAAATTCTCTAAAGGGGTTTAAGTATTTACCCTGAACACTATCAGACAGTTTCTAAAATTTTCCTTATCCTGTTGCAGAAACACTTCAAAGAGAATCATAAACACAGTCTTTTGTGCTTTCAGCACACATGTTGTTTTGGAAGCTTAAGTCTGAATTCCCTCAGAATTGTAAATAGTATTTTTTCTGAAAGATGTGCAATACAACTTTACTTGGGTTTTTTTTTTCTTTTTACAGATTGATAGTGATTCTACTGCAGACAATGCTGAATCCTTTCTCCCATTTCTGACAGCTAAAATATTGGGGTCAACTAAATTAGTGCCAGAAAAAGAAAAAAAAAAGACTTCAGGATCTGGTGTTGTTGTTGAAGATAAAAGGTACATTTCCAGAAACATCTGATTCCCAGTGTACATAAAATATAACCTGCCAAAAATACATTTATTTAAAGGGTCTGGCCTAACCAGATAAGGAGAGCCCCAAAAGACAAGAAACATGGCTAAATTTTGGGTCTTTGAGCTGCCATGTTGTACCTACATTTCACAGCTCATTAGGCAAATATGATCACCCAGCACCACATGGGCCTCAATAAAGTGTGGCACTGCAATATCTGAGCTCAATGGGAAAACTAGAAGAGAAATTAAAATAATACCTCAGAGTTTCTTGAATTTTAGCTGACAAGGTCAAACCAATTCAAACGTCAGTTAGGTTGCCATGCATTATCTGAAAGAAGCTGAGCAATCAACCAGACTGTTTGTGATCCCATTATCTATTTTTTTAAAAATAATTGGTTAGTTGTTTAAAGTGCCAAAGTCTACAAAAGCTAGGAGAATTCCTTGTAAAAGCATATTTTGTCTTAAAGCTTTTCATGGTTATCCGGGAACTGAAATACTTTTGATTTAAATACATATTTAAACCCTTGCTATAATTTGGAAGAAAAAAAATAGCTCTGGGCTGAGATTTTGCAGCTCAAGTTTCAGCCTAGACTCAATTCTGTCAGGTTGTAAGCCCGTGACAATAGTGGCTTATAGCTGAAACTATGACATACTTCATATGTAGCACTAGTAGGAAATAATGAAACCGACTTCAAAAAGGAAAGAAAAATAATTTCACAGAAAATAGCCTTGCTCTCTGATTTCAATTCAGCTGTATAAACTGATAAAAGAATGTTATTGAGAATAATAGTAATAATAACCTGAGTAAATGTAGTCCTTAATAAAGTTTTACAAATCAAGGTGAAAGTTGTGCAGAAAGAGATGAGTTTGTATGAAATGTCCCTCTGCTCATTATGCCCACACAGAGTGTACAGGCTCCTGCTTTCACACTACATTTACAAATTAAAAGGTGTGCTGCATCTCATTATCCTCAGCTCTTATTTTAAGATGCCGAAAGGTGCAATAAATGATGTAACAATTATTTGTGTTTCAGTGACGCCACTAAGATATCACTTCCCGGAGATCCATGTTTCATTGCTTTAGGTGGACCCAACACTGTAGGCAAACAGTTGTGCTCTTAGATATGACTCCAAATCACTCACACTGTTCTCTACATTTCAGTTCTACCATTTTTTTTTGTCTTGCCAAATTCCTGCATAAATAGGTGGGATTAAATGGAGCCTAGCTTATAGCCAATTCTATATGTTGTGATTTTATACTGCAGTGAAACTGATACATTTTAATAATGCCAGTCTTGGCTCTTACCCACCAAAGTCAATAAAGGTTATTAAGGCCAACTGCCATATAAATACATTGCTACCTTGCTAAATGGACTGTCAAAGCAGGAAATACAATTCACACTACACACCACTGCAAGGCTCTTCTTGTTTTGTTGTTTTTAAGGAACACTAGATATGTTTAAAAAAAGCCTTTAAAAATTCAATATGTAAGTGTAACCACATATGTTTACTTTTCATTAAATAAAAAAAAAACCATTTAATTGATTTACGTTTTACTTTGCTAATGTGAATCCACCTAAAAAAACCCCCAAACAAACAAACAAAAAGACCGTAGGACTTCTGCAGTTCTTACAGATTTGGTTAAAGATTCTCATAGCTAAAATAAATGTCAGATTGCAAGGTTTGCATGATATCAGACCCTGAGAGACAAATTGTCTCTCCACTGAATCTCAGAACAGCTACAGCAAGACTTGCCCACCTCACATGAGATTTCAGCTTTTCAGACTCCTCTTTACCCAGAAAGCAAAGCTTGTACGGCCTTTTTTCAAATGGTAACTCTCCCTTTGAATTCAGCAAGCATTTATCCTGATGTTGCAGATGATAACGTGCTAATCTTGGATGACTTTTAGAAAAAAACCTCTCAAACATATGAATAGCCTTCATATCTTCCGGGGAGGGGGGGGAGGGGAAAGGAGAAGATTGGTTAAACTGCTTTGGATTTAATGGCTCATAAATTCATGAGGTAATATTGTGGGAAATATGATGTTTTATCAGAATGTCATTCAAATGAAGGGTTTAACATTTACATCACAAGAGTGAGCTATGAGTAACTATCCTCAGGGAAAGAAATGCCAGGAATAAACACTATGATAAAACTGTGTGCTTGCTATAATGTACAAAAATATTAAATAACGCCCAGAGGTTTGAAGACACCAGGTTAAACTTCCTGCAATATTATCCTCTGCTGCAACAGAGGAATAACGACAATTAGCTGCACCAGAATTCTGGAAACTTTATTTTCTTCTTTATAGCTGCTTTACTAAACAAGGTGGAAACGAAGAAAAGGCACACGGGGACCCCGAGACTGACACACAGATAAAAAACTAAGGCAAGAATTGTTCAGCTCACACACAAAAGAAAAATGCATTGCTTAAATATTTTATTTCAGGAAATAATTTCTTTAAACAAGCAAAATTCTTAAAAAACAAGATCAGCAATTCTAAGACATTTTAGCTTTTAGCATTTTACATTTTTTTAAAAGAATCATCCAGCTAAAATTACAAATTCGGAGAAAAATCATCAACTGCAGTCGACAGGGTACCTTCAAAAATCCCCTTTTGATTTAACTTAGCTGTGGAAGCTGAGCATGCACCAAAACACTGCACTTTTTATGTTAAATTGCTGTTGAATTTGTTAACCCACAATTGATTTCCTGTGTTATGGAATCTTAGAGATTACAGCTAACTTGAAGCAACAGGGATAATTCTTGATGTTAATGCCACATTTCGATGTATTTTTATTCAGCCCATTCCCGCGGCTGCACTGAAACTGCGGCTCAACATTGTCCCCTGCTGTCACCCTGCGGAACACCACGGGGCGAAGGGAGCTCCAACCCAAAACAATTCCACCACCGAATTCATTGAGAGACTCAACAAAACAGACATTCTCAATTAACATTCTCCTCTGTCTCCCTCAATAGCTAAAATTAATTGTGATTAATACGTTATAAGTCATAAAACATTAAAGTAAATTTTAAAATTTAAATTAGAAGCAGCTCCTGTCTTGGCCCAACGTTGGGTTTGCTGATAAATATCATCCTGAGGCCTGTTGAAAGGAGATACACTGACGCCACCACGTTTCTAATTAGAGACACATGGCAGTGTCACACCAATCGCAGAAAACCCAACCCTGGAGAGTTTCAGAGTTTGCTGTTTTTCCATGTTCTCAACACACAATGGATATAAAAAAAATCAAACATTCTTGACTCTACCTCAGCTAACCCTGTGGTACAAGAGAGTAAGTTGTTATTTGAAAGAAAAACAAACCAAATGATTTTTAAAATATGATAAAGGTCATTCAAGAGCGTGAGCACAAAAGAACACAAAAAGGAGGGGGAAAACCCCCACAGAAACAAGTTATAAATATTTTTTCTTGTTTTGTAGGAAAATTCAATGTTCACTGATCCCTTGTGGTGACTGATTTCAGAATTGAAAGTTCCACTTTTCCAGACATGTTTTCCAAGTTTGGAACCAGCCACTTACAATCCATTTGAGCAGTTCAGTGACTCACATTTCCCTCAAGATTATTTTCTTGTTGCACCACATCTCCAGAGATTCAAACAAATCATACTCAGCATCCTCAGCAATATTACAAAGTTTCCAAGTCCATCAGAGACAAACTGAGCTTTTGTGGTGTCACCAGTTAAAGTGACCATGGAGCAGCTTCTAATGCAGACGGACGGAGAAGAGCAAGAAGTGTTGGCCCGTAAAGTTCCTTCCGAGTTCAAATCCAGAAGCAGGCAACTGCTCCCAGAACTTTGACAGCACAGTGTCCCAACTGAATCGCTACTTGCACAGCCCCAGCAGGTAGGACGGCAGTGTCTGGCACTGAGTGTGGTTTCAAGGAAAGACGGCTGTACCTTCAAGTACCCAGAACTCATTATTACACTTATTCTGGAAACTAATCCCCTCTCCTTGTCTCCAGCTATGGTGTCAGTGTGCAGGTGGAGCACCTATTTTGTCCTCAATTTTCCTCTGATGCATTTGCTGTTGTTTTCCCTGGCAGAGTTGTCTGTATGGGTGTCACATGAAAAAGTAGACAACACAGTTTCATGCACCAATTTGTGTGATATAACATATGACTGTCATTTTATGAGTCTGTCAAACTTTAAAAACAAGTAAAGTCAGGAAACAGCTAAAATCTTGGGGGTTTGGATTTGATTTTACTCACATTTTTCTGGCTACTGGGGGATAAAAGTAAGAGGAGACAGAGTAAGGCTGACATTGATTCTGCTTCTCATATGTTCTGAATAAAGTTTAAACCCCATTACTGCAGTACAATTAAAAACATAATTGTGAGCGCTCTCAGAATTAAGCCCTAGAGGCTTTAGACTTTAAAACTATTACTTACCATAATCTCCATTTTTCTCCAAAATTCTTCTAATTTAGCCATAGGTTTAAGCCACCAATCAGTGCACTTCAAATACCGCTTGCCTTGGAACCAAAACTGCCGAAGCCACTCAAATTCAACCTGCAGGATTAAAACATGTGGCAGCATAAATACATGTGCTCATTGTCTGGGGCAGGAAAGGGGAAATGCAGGAATCCAGCTAGACCTGAAGAACCCTACAGAAAAGGAGCTAGTTACAAAAGAACTCATTTCTAAACACACTCTTACACCCAGCTGTTTATTTTAGTTCCATTCCACATCGATTTCTGGCTGAGTTACTCTCCTCAAAGCCAGGGAGGAGCAAAACCCAACTATTTTTTTTACATGTGGTATATGTACAACAAACTTTAAAAATTCAGGTTCACTCACAATTTACTCAAATACATCCGAACTCTGGCTTGTTGTGTCAATATTGTGTGGTTTGAAATGTTTGACTCATAAAATATTGAAAAAAGCTTGCAGTAAGAACATTGCTAGAATGCAGCCCAAACCTTATGGAATGAGAGGGAGGCACTACAAGGAATTTGGTCTCTCACCCTTTACCAAACTCAGTTACCAAAGAAGACACTTTTCTTTAACAATAAGCCATAGTCCTGGTCTTCAGAATTCCATATCCATGTATCTTTCTTGTGGTAGTTTTGTTTCACGCTGAGTTCAAACGTGTTTTAATCATTATTTGTACCACAAAGGAGATTTGTTTATCCCTGCTCAACTCCAAAGATGCAAATAAAGACAACCCACCAAGCTGAAAGAATAAAGAAAACTGCTCAAAGCCGCCACCTACAACTTCCTCTCCTGCTGGGGTGAACTCAATGGCTACAGAAATCTGAAAGTGTTCCAGTTACGTCGCATTAAATACAGGGTTGGTCAATATATTAAAGCTTATAATAAAAGACACTTAAATTTCCAGTGCATAAAAAGAATATTAAAGTAAATTTGTTGTTAAAATATATAACTGAAAAAAGCTGAAGGAAACTTTCCTTCCTCTACAATATTAACAAGGTAAGAAGGACCAAGTTATGCTATGTTAAAAAAAAATAAATTCAGTATATATAGGTTTAGAATTTTAAGAACCCAATACTTTTTTCTTTCCCCACTTCTTTTTGGTTTTTTGGCCTCTATCACATGATGTCTGGCAAACAGGTTTCATGAAATTAATCATGAGTCCATTAATCAATGAAAAAAAATTCTTTTTATTAAAATCAATGTTAAAATATGACTCATCATGAATCTATTTCAGTTAATCTCATTTCTGACAAGTCATATTGATTTGTTACATAAATCCATGTAATTTCAGTCTAATTCAGGTCTGGCATATGGGCCAAAATTTAAATTTATCTTGATTCTATACAGAATATAAAATTTGACACAGAAGAGCTGCTTTTTAGCTGTAAGACGTAAAGTTTAGCAACAAGATGATTCATTTTCTGCAGGATTAGCTGGTCTCATCAGAGGTCAGTGTACCTAATTGCAACAAGTGGCTGTTTAATGATGTGGGCTGCAAACTAATACAGCCACCAAACACAGCTCCACACTCATCTCACAGCACCTCTGTTTAGCTCGAATCCGAGTTACTAAAATGGGGCTTGGGGAGAAAAGCAGTGTTTTATCCACCAACATGTCCAAGCTGCTCTGAACCATCCCCTCGGTACAGAAAACTGTTGATTCTGAGAAAGAAAATCATTTTGATGAGGCCAGGGTGACATGATTTCTCAATCCCTGTTTTAAACACATGCAACCTAAATACTTAGATTTGCTAAAATCACAATACAAAAAAGGCATCCCACTCTTAGAGAATGCCCAGAGGAGAGCCACAGGGTCTGGAGAGAAACCCTTATGAGGAGCAGCTGAGGTCACTTGGTCTGTTCAGCCTGGAGGAGGCTGAGGTCAGACTTCAGTGTGGTCCTGAACATCATCATGGGGGGCAGTGGAGGGACAGGTATCAATGTCTTCTCTCTCATAACTAGAGACAGGACTCAAGGAAATGGCATGGAGGTTTGGGTTGGGTACCAGGAGAAAGCTTTTCACACAGAGGGTGTTTGGCACTGAACAGGCTCCCCGGGGCAGTGGTCAGAGCACCAAGGCTGACAGAGCTCAACAAGCGTTTGGACAACACTCTCAGGCATATGGTGGGATTCTTGGGCTCTCCTGTCAGAACTGGACTCAGTGATCCTGATGGGTTCCTTCCAACTTGGCACATTCTACAATTCTATATTTCCATTATAAAAATCTCCATAGATTCTAGCTAAGATTGTTTGGTTTTAACAACAACATATGCTATTTGCTTTCCAAGATGGATGTCTTCTGGCTCTCAGCTGTGCTCTCTTCAGTCATACCTCCTTCTGCAGCAGGAAGGCATTCCTATTCCCTTCCACAAACAGGAGTTGTACCACAAAACACCCCCTCACAACACTAGATAAGGGAGAGATACAAAAAGCTCAATTCTAGCATTGGTGGAACTGAGTTACAGAACATTCATCTGCTGTGACAAAACTCTCTGATCTTGTCAAGGATTTAGTCAAAGAGTTTTAATTTGGAGACTCCCAGAAACCAGAGCTAACTTTAGTTATCATTCGGAAGCATTTTAAATGACTGAACAGGACAAAGCTTAAACAAATTTACATATAAAAATCCATAGGATGAGTGTCTGAGAAATAATTTTCATCTCCCAATCAATTTTCACTTGTGACTTACTTCTGAGCAAGTAAGCTCAGAATCAGACCTCATATGTCTAATCTCAAAATATTTTCAAGTTGTCCTTTAAACAATGATTAAAAGCCAATTTTAGGTTATTGTCAATACTGGGTAGTAAAAGGCCACGAGAAGCATTTGACATTTTGTGAGGCAGTGCTCCTCAATCAATTATTTTGAGTACTGGTTATCAAAAGCCACACATGCAGGTGATCCGTCCCTTCTCTCTGCCATACAGTGAGCCACCAAGCATGCTGTCAGCTCACTGTACTGTGCCAAAACATATTAACCTTCCTTTGGCTCTGTACACCCCTACCTTTCCTCATCAGAGACCTCACTGTCTAACACCACATACCTGCAGCTCAGCCCAGGCCTTTCTACATCCTTTTCTACATCCCTTTCTACATCCCAACTTCAATTTATCTGCTGCTGCCACAAAAATAGATTTGCTGCAGGCAAAAGTGATTGTACCTTACAAACGACTTGGCAACCAATTCAGTCTCTAGTTTTAATCATGGTAATTAAGATCTGATAATCACAGCTGAACAAATACCTTGACGAGAACAAAAACCCTACCTTTCAAATTTAAGTACTTTGAAAGCTGCCATATTTTTAGCACAATCCCCAGACACTAAAAAAAAATGCCACTAGTGTTTTACTTCACTGAGAATAACTAATTATTAGATTAGTGTTGGCAAATAAAGAAGCCTTGAAAGTACTTCGCACCAACATGAACTATTAGCAGATTTTGCATTAGAGCAAGAAAAGCAAATTTACTTTGAAATATGAAGAATAAACTGGTGAAGATCTTTTCTGCAGATTTAGTTTTGTATGTATGAGCATTTACATCATCTATCCAGCAGTGTTTTGTTACTTTAAAATGCATTTCCTTGGCAATGGTTTTCCCCAGGTCCCCTGTATTTCTGTACTAAGCAGCTGTACATATTGTGAAAAGCCAAGTGTGATTCAGTAGGAGCAAGACGTTCCCATTCAGAGAATTCTGCAAAATAATTTCTTTCAGGATAAATCATTACTGGCCAAAGAGTGATCTGATTGTGACTGGGTGTGAATTGTTGGGTTATTGTACTCCACAGCTGTCCAGGTGACATCTGTTCACCCTGCTACACCCCTGCCACTGAAGTATTTGTCCAGACTGCAAACTCATAAGCTCCTCAGACAAGCAACACACAAACACCCTTAATTAAAGTTATCTTTACTTACAACTACAAAGTACATACTGGGAGCAAAGTGACTCACACATCTAACAAAGAGCACATACCTGGCAATTACTCAGATATTCCTTTGAAGGCTGTTATACTGAGGGAGACCATGACAACAAAGTCAGGTCTGAAGAAATATTAAACTTCCACCTGGCTGGCCTCCTCAGGTTAGCAGCTTACCTTTCCAACAGGAGTACCTGTGTCAAGATACCCAAGACAGGGCCCTGACAACTGAACTCTGGGAAATCTAACATCAAGTGAGGACATCCCCCAGATACTCACCCATGCTTCTTTTAAAGGTTTCCTTGCTCGCCACAAAAATGGAAAAAAACCCAAGTCTCCACCTATGCTTCAGATCCTCAGTTCAAACACACTTTATCAGCACAGAAAGTCAATTTTCCTGCCCAGGAGTACAAAAGTGAAGGCCCAGAATCATATCTCATTCTTTGAGACTTGCTCTCACGCCTTTTCCCTCTGGCACACACAGATAATTCATCCAGACCTCATTTGGCAGAACAGTTAATTTCAGCCCAGTCTGTGATTCTCTGCTAAACTACTGTATTTTAGTTTGATACTGTGATGGTTCTGCTCTGGGTAGTGTTCTCTGATGACTCAGAGGTACCAAAAGAGGTACAAAAAAAAAAGAATGAATAACATTTCAGGAGATAAAGAATATATAACAATGGCTGCATCTAGCTAAACTAAAGAACTTCAGTTATGACAATATTTGAAAATTAAATACAACACTATAACATCTAGAGATAGGAATAGTCTCATCTCTGGTTCATGATCTCTGGTCCAGAGGAAGACAAAAAATTGACAAGGAGGTTTAGGAATAGCACAGAAAGCTGTATATCAGAAATTCACTGACAGAACTGGGAAATTGGCTGGCAGTTCTCCATTAATAGAATGTTTGTCTTTTTGTGCTATTTTGATTTTGCATTTAAAAATACCAACAAACTAAGGGAGTGAAATGCAAGGCCCATTTTCACCAACAAGCAGTTTGATTCTTTAAAGAAACAAAACATGTCCTTGTTCTTCACCTGCCTGAGAAAGTTTGAACCTAAAACATGTAGTGTCTGAAAAGACAAAGATTTATCAGACAGAGTAAACGAAGGTAGGAAGCTTTTAGATGCAAGAAGAGTTGCTTCATAGATCTGTGCTTTCACTTTAGTGATATTTGAAAATTAAATGTGCATCTACCACAGAGAGAAGCCACTAGAAATTTTGTCTACTTGTGCAGCAATAGATGAAATTTAAGTAGCACTCTTACAAACACAATTTTATCCTTCAACTGAAGATGACCTTGGGATAAAAAAATAAACAAAAAAGAAAATGAAAAAACAGGTGAGTGGGTATTCTCTTTCCAAATTAAATATAGATCCAATGTGTCTATTAAGACAAAGTGCACAATAAGTCCAAGTCAAACCAAGATTGCTGTTACAGTGTATCCCATATGTGTAACAGGAAACATCCCTGTATGTCACACAGCGAAATTATTCAGGTGACTGCAAACACCAGGGGCTGGTCTCTCACCTGATGTAAACAGCTCATGGCTTTGATGTTAAAGGACCCATGCAAATTCACACCAGCTGTGCCTGTGGCCCTTGCTGTGCACAGCACATATGTGTGCAGTTTTATGGACTGAGCCTGATTAATGTTTTGGAAACCCCTGCATGCACCAGACTTCTTGAAATCGCCCTAGGAGCTGTTCTGGCAAAAGTCTAGGGTGCAAATCTTTTTCCAACAGTAATACCCTATTTTAGTAACTGTGAACACAGTACAGATAAAAATGTGTTCTACAAAGTTTTAGTAACACTACAGGATGAGAAATCCTCAGCAGAGTGCAATTTCAACATTTTACACAAATTCTGATCTGGGTGAAAACGACCTGTGTTTGTCTTTTAATAGTGATCATATTTATCATAGTGTAAATACAGCCCAGCTTCAGTGAATCCTGTCAAAGTGCATTGTTACATTTGCATAGTTTGTAGCACTAAATAACCTGCTTAAGTAGGTTCCTCACAATGATTTCCACTATATTTTCTTCAGAACATACTCTAAAGTCCACAGTCACATTTGTGTTGCTCTTGGGATTTGGCAAAAAGCTGGTTCAACAGGAACCAGGGATGAACAGCCAAAAAATTCTACCTGTTTTTTATCTCTTATCCTCTAATTTCTTCTCTCTTCCTTTCAGTTGAAGAAGCACTACAGTAGTTTGTTTGTCCTCTACATTGCCAGATTTGGTATAATATTTTATGAAACTTCTCTCACTTTACCAGCAGAGGGATCTTAGGAAGGAAAACTGAAAGCTTCCATGATAATCCTAATTATTGTGCCCAAGTAAAAAAAGTCATAAAGGCCATATTGCAAACTTGCACAAGCAGCTGAACACAGTTCATTGCCATTAACCATGAGGAGGCTGCACACTTAGACCTGGCAGAAGCATTTTCAGTGCAGATCATCTCACCTCGTTATGGATTTCTTCTACTTGCTTCACAACTGCATTTTCCAGTGATTTCAAAGATAAAGCCTTTGAATCAGAATCAGTCTGTAAATTCTGGAGTGCCAGTTCACACTGTCCAAATATGTATTCCAATGTTCCTCTTGAACACTATAAAGATACAACAAAAATTTATGCATAGTCACTTCAGAAAATATTTCTCAAATAGACTGAACAATTTGTTTCTGAAATAACCAAAGTGAATTGTCTACATAGTTATTGGCATAATTATGCTAAAGACTAATCCATCAAACATCTGTCAACCAGTCCAGCATAGACTGAACATGTCACACTTCCCATTGCTTCCTGCCCAACTTCTGACTGGATTTCACCATCAGTTGTATTTGCCCAGTTCTATGAGCTCCTACTAACACTAACATGGAATTGCATCCAATCTGACAGAGCTGTTTGCTGACAAGCTAGAGAATATGAATAAAACAATTAGCAACTTCTGTTCTGTTAGTTTTGTTTTCATTAAATTTCCTTCAAAATTAGAAGGAAATCTGTAAAAATCTGTTTGAAACAAAAGAAAGATGTACATATTTTATCTATTTTCAATTAAATATCTGATCTGTACCTTCAGTTAAATTTCCAGGTATAATCTTGAATAAGGACCCTCTGGTCTCATAGTCTTTGTAAAAAAACATAGTTCCACACTATACAACTTGAAGTCACAAGAGTTTACAAACGCAAAGCATAATCACTTAAGAGAGAGGCTTTTTTATACTGTGAAAGTAAGTGTGTATTTTCCTGCAAAAAATAACAGACAGGAGCACTAGGTCAGAGCACTCTTAGAATGAGAGATGAAAAATACAGAATTATTTATTTTAAAACATACAGTGTACTTTAACTTTATGTCAAAACCCAGGTCAGGCAAGCAGAACATACGTTTGGGAAATAAAGGTATTTCTCTTGTATATTACAATTTGTATGCAGGTGTATGTTTGGTGCTATTGCTTCAATGCCATTGCTCCACAAATTAGGAATAATGGGGGGGAGGAGGGGAGGAAGAAGCATTTGGATGGATAGTATGTATTATTTTGCCTTGCTGAACCAAGTAAGTGGGCACTAATTTTTTAGCATATCTGTTTACAATGCAGTCTTATTTTTCCCCATGCTTTCCCACAGAAATGCTGCACGAAGAGAAATGTCTCCTGACACCATGGAAAGTAATATGGAGGAGAGATCTAGTAGAAAAAAGATTCTAAAACCTCAAAACAAACCAAAAAGGTGTCTTAGCAGAAGGTGGGCTTCGTGGGACCCGAATAAGACGGCGGTTCCGTGATATAGGAGACCTGACTGTATTTCTATCTCAGAATGAACATCATCTTTCCACCAGGACTGGGATGTGAGCACAGCAAAAAGCTGCAGAACAGTTCAGGTAAAAAGCTCTTTCCATATTTCATCAGCAGTCCATGAAGCACCTTCTTAATTTATATCTGAGATGCCAATCTGGGAGTTTAGGCAAACTACCAACACAAAAGCAAGTGGACCTCAATAGGAAAATAAACAAAGAGCAGTTGTTCAAGAGAACAGTTTGAGCCATATGCAACACACCATGAAGTTACACGTATGGCACCAGAGTAGTTTATGCAGGATCAAACAGCAAAAGAGTTTTGATTCTTACATCTGCCACTCGATGAGTTGAGCTGAATCGAGGTGATGAACCAGCCAGGACACAGTGCTGATGTGTCACATTGAGATCATCTAAGGACAGATCAGAAAACTTTAAGCACAAGGTAAAAATACACTTAATAAAACATTAATCTGGTTGAATATGAATTAAGTACGCCATTTTTTTTCTTTGATGCTTAGATAATTCAGTCACAAAGCATTATCTTCATAGAGCTCTGATGTTTGGTGGAGCATGATAACCACTCACTGTCCTGGAGTTAGAAATACTTCTATTCATACCCATTTTCTCCCAGTTTATACAGTTTGGAAGTGGCGTTTTCCCACTTCTTATGGGAAAAGTTCAACTAAACAAACTAATTCTTTCAAAACTGAGAAAAGTCTAATTAATAAGAATTCTGAATAATAAGAATAAGAATGACTGAATTTATCCTACCTGTACATCGTGTTTTCTATGAATTTTACAAGCAATTATTAACATAGTACATAGATAGCAGATAGCATCAAAAACTTGAAAAAATCAAACAGAAAAATCAGGAAAACCATTTATATAAGAAAGAGCAGACAAGTGTTATAAAACAGGATTGAATTCACACTCAGAGAGTTCAGATGGAAGGCTTATTTTCTGTTTGCATGACGTTTGCAAATAAGTGCAGTTGCAAAGCTTGAAAAATGCAACAAAACAAACAAAAAGAACAAATGAAAAGATTATTTCCTACAGAAACATGAGGCTTAAATTGCACAGAACCAAGTCTTGCAAGGGCCAGAGAACAATACGATCTCTAGACATCACAATATTTAATCATCACAGTAACTTTCAAGAATTGTGGCAGAAAACAAACCTAAACACTTCCACTTCACCTCTCAGTGATCACTCATGTGGTGTGTTTTATTCAGCAAACACAGAATTAGATATATGTATTACATTTTGATTTGCACCTTTATTCAAACCCTTGGCAAGTCTTCCATTGTAAGGTTCTGCCTTGGAATTGCTTCCAACTGTCTCTAATCCTTTGTGAATCTTAGAAAGAAGCCTGTAATTTTAATTTAAGAGTCTATAATTCATCTGAAAGTCTAATTGTATAAAAATAGTTGAAGCTTTATGGATTGCATGCCTCAAAGCATATTAAAAATACATTTTAGGTCTTAAAAGATTACAGTAAAATTTGCTTTCTTTCTCTACTAAATATATATTAACTGAAAAGAAAAATCACCCTTTGCTAAATTAACTAATTTCTAGATATGGAAGAAGTTTTGAGAATTAGACTACAAGTTTCTGCTCACATGACTATTCCTCTCCCCAGTTCTCCTATGGCTATGAAAAATGCTGTCACTTCCACAGAATATTTTTCTGAAGTCTCATCAGGCTTTTTGAATGTTTATAAATTTTAAAATCCTACCAATTATCCTGATTCAAAATAATAATTCTAGAAAACAATCAAGAAAAACTAAAAAAATCCACTACATGCTATTGGATTTTGACCAAAGAAAACATTCTCAATCAAAGCCTAATGACCCACATTCAAGCTGTTCCCAGTAATCAGCATTAACGTGGTCCCTGAATGCTGGGAAGAGGAACTTCTTATTTCTGTCTGAGGTAGAGCACATAAGAAACAAGGAGAATACTTCCTGCATATTTCCTCTATATGGCAAAATGCATAACCCTTTTAAATGGATTTTTATTCTTTTGTTTCTTATATTTTCTGCCTGCCACGTCCCAGTGAATCATCTGCCACCTTACAGCCAGACACCATTACAGAGCTACGTACAATATCCCAAGCCAAGATTTAAGAGAAATTAATCACGTGTGATTATGTACAGATGGTCAAAGCCAACTTGGTAAAACAAAGTTATCAACCTGAAGTCTCATTAAATAATTTGAAGGTCAGATTTTGATTCTAGAGATGAAGTAATTAGAAGTCACAGGATGTATTAGCAGATGTCTGGTTAGTTGGAAAGACATACAGTTATTTGACACAGAAATTCCAAGCTTTCGAACCTTCAGGTAACACAGTTGCAAAACTTTAATACAAATCCCTTTTCCTCACACCCACAAAAAAGAAAATGAAACCCAAACCAAACCAACACAAAACCATTTAAGTTACTTTGTGCTTCAATATTTCTCTGTGCAAGGCCTCTGTAAAGTTGGTAGCAGACAAAAAATACCTAAGGATAAGTAGATGTTAAGGGACGTGTCAAAATCTGCATGAAAATTCTGTGCAGGAAGGAGGCCTACAGCTAAATCCAATGCCACAGATTTAACACCTGACCACCCTTCTACTACTGGAGGAAGACTGCGATTTTCTGTGTGCACTCCCTTTACCAGTAAAACTTTCCTGGTATTTAAAGATAGCAGATACATTTTGGAATGTGGATGTTGCATATTCTATTTTAAATTATGAGAGCAGGTTCATTTGATAGATCTGTCTCTGCCTCCTCTGACATCTGCCAGCCTGTTGTTTTCTCCCAGCACAGAACCTCACCACTTCAAACTGCTCCCAGTTGCTTCCTTTTCTCTCTGATTCTCTTCTCAGTCCCTGCCCCTGCTCAGTCCACACCTCCACTGTGTGCCTTCTTCCAGACACTGAATTACCTTGGGCTTCACCAGCAGAAACACTGAAAGCCCACAAAGCTCACACAGCCTTTGCCAGGAGAACAGCCTGATGGGCACGTCCATGTATGTCCAGTGATACAACATCCATACAGTGAACTCACTCCATCAGACACCAGTGAGGAGAGGAGCCAAAGGACCGGCACAGAAACTACGACTGTGCACCCACATCACCACAGGCGTATCAATTACAAGGTACGTGGAAAGGAAAGACATTCTTAGCCAGTCCTTCCTTAAGGGAGTGAGGATTAAAGCCCCCAAACTTAGTATTGAAGGTAAAGTACTTCCCATGAAAACACAAAATACAATGGAAAATGGTTCTCAGAATTCTCAACAAGTGTTTTTACAGTCTTTTCTCTTTTTTTAAGAGTTCTTCCTGAACTTTTTAGACCTCTATCTTTTTATAATCTATTTCATAAAGCAGATGAAAGGTACAGTGGCTTTTCAAGCACTGGCAAAGTTTTTAATATCCCAGCCAGAACAATTATCTACAAAGAGAAGTGAACTCTTGTCATTAGTTTTCTTAACTACCATTAACAAATAACAAATTTTGGGTTTAACCATATTACAGTGCACTAAAACACTTTTCCATTCTTTCCAATTTTAGTAGTAGCTAACTGCACACATGGCTTTAAACAGGAGAAAATCCAACAAAACTAGTTTTACTGCAGCTACATCAATAAAAAGCATCAGGAAGGAACACCTCCTTCCCTAAGAAATGTCCTTTCATAACAGAAAGCTAGATGGATGATATTTCCCTAATTAAAAAATATTTTATTTTTCAAACATGAAAAGCATGCACAAACAAAACACAGAATTAATTAAAAGGCTAAATACTAAGAAATTATAATTTTTCTAGAAGTCCAAGATTTGCCAAACTTTATGATCAAAGTTCAGTAAAGACAACGATATTCCTGGAGTTCTAACTCTATTGTAAGGAATACACCACTTGGATTAAATGTGAACTTAAAAAAAAAAAAAGCCAGAGGTAAAAAACCTCCAACACATTCAAGATGCTAGAGAGCAACGAAGGTTCAAGTTAGTTAGTGAAAATAGAAGCAGATTAAATATCTAGAAATAGTTTAATAAGTCACTATATACATGTGGAAGTGCTTCCATTAAATACTTATCTTTAACCACAAGCCAACCTCTGCAATGTGTGCAACCTCCTCCTCGTTGCTTATGAAAATAAATTTTTGATGCTTCTCAAACTTTAATTTGCTGGGGGTGGGGAGTGGTGTAAGATTCAAAGTTCATCTTCATGCTGTTTTAAAACCCTAACCTTCAAGCAAGAGCTTGATCTATGGGAAACAGCTGCAGAAAAGTATTCTGCTTTTGAAAGAGTCCAGAATGTATTTTTGTTAAGTATGTTCTGAAGTCATGGTAGGAAAATTAGTGAAAATTGTAAATCTGCTTGCAAACCTCGTCATGTCTAACCCAAAGATAAGGGAAAGATTCCAGTTTAAGAGTTTAAGAGGACCATGACCCCCCTAGTTAAGCATGCTCTAGGACAGAGCAGATGGGCCCTCTGCTCACCTCCACACGCCTTGGATTTATTGCAGGCACCCAACACGTTTCAGATTAGACACCCCTTGTCTGTGGACTTGAGACAGCAGGGTTCAGCATGCACTTCCTCTGCAGACCAATATATTATTCCAAATTGAGCTAAAGTGTTTCCGTTTCAAGAGTGATATGAAGTTCAGACTTGAGTTCTTAGGCAGCAGACTTGCAGTCATCCAGCAGACCTTCTTCTACATATAATGAAAACTCTTTAAAAATCATTTAAAAAAAAATCTTACTGAAAATAATTTTGAGTTTTGATTGGTTTTGCTTAAAAAATCCCAAACCCACTTATATTATTGTAGTAGCTTAATGGAAGAATGGATTTAGTCATCCCCTTTTTAGTATTAACATACATTGGTGAGTTGGACTAGATGATCCTTGTGGGTCCCTTCCAACTCATAATATTCTGTGATTCTGTGATTCTGTGATTTAAATTATGGCTCATGATCTGAAGAGGGCTGATGACAAGGCAGGTGTAAATTTAAATTTTAAGATATTTTACTGAATTTCTACCCAGAACAATAAAAACTATTTTACTGAGACAATGAAGTCAGGAACATAAACATTATTAAATGATATCCCCATTGATCTGGATTTACAAGTTACTGTAACTGTTCATTACCATGTATTAGAAATAGCGAGTTACCACACTTCCTTATATTAGATTTGTGTGTACAAAGGAAATACTCAGGGTATTACAGGGACAGGAACTGATAGGACCTGACCTTTTAATTCTAAGCACCACAATGACTTTGACATTTCAGCATTTTACAGCATCCATATAAAGCAACAAGCACTGCACCATTTCAACTGGAAGAACACACCCACAGAGCTGCTAAGTTTTCTGCTGGAGCGGATGAGTCAGAAACAATCTTACCAATCAGCCCCTGTACCCCAACAGCTCCTACCAGCTGCAGTACTCTGGATGTTCTGTTTTCTAGATGTCATATCCTGCTGCTCTTTAAAATAATGCCAGCAAGAAGACTCTGCCTACTGAAATGATGTTCTGGAATATATAGTGTACACATTCACAGGAGAAAGTTAAAATAAAGTTTTCTTTTTTATTGTCAGAGGTTTTTTCTATAGTGTTCATATTTGACTTTATGGATGGCATCCTCAGGGTGCTTCTTCTTAAAAGTAATTTCAAAAATCTCACAGTAAAAAAGGCACCGAAATGACATATGTCCCCTTACATTGTCTTTCAGTTCAAGTGAAAATGGTAAAGGCAGTTCTACTCCACAGAGAAACCTAATAAAAGGGTCATTTTGAGAACAGCCTCTCAGACTGCGTAGAGGAGTAATGAGCAATTTTTTTTCAAGTCATTGAAAAGACATTCAAAGACTATGGAAATGCAGAAGAGATTAACAAAACACCTGGCCTACAGAGCTCAAATCTGTAACTCTTCACAAAGCATTAATAAGAAAGTGACTTACACATAATCTTCAAAAGAATGTTTAATATATCCTTTTTTTCCATCTAAAGAGGCTCATGATGTTACGCATTAAATAAACTAACTTTGTGACCCACCCTTCATATCTCTGATATCACTTTAGTTACTGTATTTAAATTCCATGGGAAAATAAAAACCACGTTTCTGATCTGGTAACTCAAGTCAACTACAATCTATGGTATTTTGAAACAAAAATACTGAAGGTTAGACTGCCTCTTTTATTAAATCACCTTCAGAATCTGTTGCCCAGCATAGGTGTATATGCACAAACTTTCCAGTCAGGGAGGATTAGAGAAGAAGTTTACTTGATGCCTCAACTGTAACTGCACAAAAATAGATGAACAATAACCTTTCTAAGAATGTTTAGTTGACACTTAAATTCCATTTTCCCTCTTTCTCTCTAGGCTGCTCCTGTATATCCTCACAAATACAGAGAGGGGAGGCACCTCCAGACCACAGTGCCAAAGCATTTTGCATCTTAACACTTGATCTGTTCACACTGAAAACATTTAAGAGCAAATTAGTCCGGTACTTTTATACAAAATACTTAACTGATGACAGAGCACAGGATCTGATGAGGTAACTAAGAACAAGGAACACTGTATGTGTTTTAAGATGGCCCACAAAGGTATTGCTTGTGGTAAGTAAACTGTTTTCATCTTTTTTGGAAGAAGAAAGTGAAAGGTAAAGTTGAAAAATGTTCTGCTCATCATGTTGGGAGTGTGACAGGTCATTTTAGGGACATTCCATCGAGTGTACCTTCCAACTCACAAACAGGCAACACTGCAAGGGCTCTCAGTCTTCAGAGGGGATGTCTGCCAAGCAAAGACACTAACCAGGGAAATACCATGTTGTCAAAAGTCTTGCTCTAGATCTGTGTGATTTATAACTAAATTTATTGAAACAAAAATTATAACCAAGAGAAACAAAAGCCAAAAGAGAAAGCAACAGATTCTGTGTCAACAAACCTTGGAAACAGTTCTCTCTTCATTTCTTTCAGTGGAAAAGCCTGATTGTGTGAACTCAGCTGCTCAAGTACATTAACTCAATTTTCTTTTTTTAATCCTCTACACTTGAGACACTGAGACTCACTCTTAAGAGTAAGGCAGCTCTGTTCATTATGATCTCAGCATAATCCCACTACATACCAGAAAACAGCATGTTTGAATATGGACAAGGAAAAGTCTAGTAGAAGGACACAAGTGTCATGCATAAAACAGGTAACTAACAAAACATCCAGAGATTGGCATAATGATTGAAATGTCAAAAACCACAGCACTGAAAAACTTAAGACTGCTACAGTCACAATTTACATAATACAGGGGCCACTCCATAAGCCAAGCTGAAGAAATTTATTTGTTGAATGTAACAGATGCAGATTCTCACTGTTACTCAGAAAACCTGCACTAAGAATACAGAAAGCATCTAGAAATAAAAAGCTGGGACAGATACAGCACAACTGACAAGATCTGGGGGAATTCTGGCTGTGGCCTGAAGCCTAACTTGGACTAGTAATTCTCACTGCACAACAGACAGGAAAGGCACAAAAATACCCTTTTTATCTTTGAAGTGAAAGAATATTAAGGAAAAAAGTTCCCCAGAATACTCTGGAAGTAGGCAGGGTACAAGGAATTTATTATATACTCTAGTCAATCTCATGTCTTTCTAAATAACACCCTAACTGAAAGGAAGGTATGGTAACTTATTTAAATATAAGTATCATTTTCTCTGTTGTCAACAGAAAGTTCAAGTTCTTAGCCCTTGTACATTACCAAGCATGAGGTAGAAGTCCCCTTGGTGGAGTGGCATTGCTAATCCAGGTGTCTCTATGTCCCACGCCACCTTCAAGCCTACGTGCCAAACAGCTGGGTCTCTTCCCTTCAGTTCTTGTTTGTTACCTTCTTCCACGGCTGAATCTTTAGAGACAGAGAGAAAAAAACCACCACAAAGATGAGAGATCAGGTAAGAATCATAACAGGCAAAATCTGGTCTAATAATACAGACTTAAATACATCCCATATCAGTACAATCTTAATAGACTTAAAGATTCTATAACCTCCAATTGGTATAATCACCATCTCAAAATTCAAAAGTATGCAATAAGTAATAAAAAAACCCCACCATATGAGATCAAGAATTGTTTTGCAATCAACTTCACCCAGATGAAAACTTTAGGTTAACTACAAAGTAAAGGCATATCAAGTCAAGGTTTGTAATGGATTCAAGGTTTTCTGAAGCTCTCAAGCACATGTAAAGGGGAGTTTTAGTTAAGCTTCACTCAATTTCATTTTTTTCATTACTAAAGCTATAAATGATACCGGGGCTCGTTAGGACAGGGGGCTTGCAGGAGAACTTACTAGGAAAAAATAAGGAGGCAAATACTATGTTCTGTACATTCTGCAATTCTGTAACTTGGTGTATCTGCACAATCTATCCCAGAGGACAGCCTGTGGCCTCACCAGGCGGGTGTATTGTTAAAGTGTGAACCAATCCTGTGATTTGGACTATAGTCTAGAGCGTTGGAAGAACATCAAAGTTGATGCGATGAAGATGCTTCTCACTTCCTCCTCAACCATCTCTAGGGACCACCAGAGTGAAATACACAAGCCCAGAACAATGAAGGACTAATTAGCATACGAAGTGGGAGGGGGTGGAGTTAATGCATGAATATGTAACAGGTGTATAGGGGGATCATGGTAAGTGTATAGAAGAAGTAGTATCTGCCTCCGAACTTTGGGCATGTCTGTGGTGACACAAGTGCCCACAGCCCTCCATGGAATAAAACACACCCCCTCATAATTCCTGATTGTGAGAGTCCTTATTTCTGCAACTCATAAGCACAGAAGAAAGAAAATTATAAGGCAGCAACACTGAGATAACAATAGATAATTTCTGAAAGAATTTCAGGTCATAAACTGCCAAAGCATTTTATGAACAATTTCATTTGTTTACATACTTGCAATTTCACTAAATCTTCAACTGAGGCAAAGTAAGGTAAAATAATGGTTACAAAACACAGTCTAGACCAAAGTTGAGCAAATCTTGGAATCATATCTGTCATTCTTTTCTCAAAATTATTAGTCAAACATGCTAGATAACATGTGCAAGAGCCAAGGAAGCTTCAATACATTTGTCACAACACTTTTCTTATCATTAAGCAACATGAACATGTTGAGCTTGGGGAAAAAATAATCCACTGCATAGAAATAGTATTTAGAGCTTAATCCCTCAGAACTATTTTCATAAGCTTACTTCACCGCAGTATAAATTGAAAGATACAGTCAGCATTTATAACAAGGTATTTGGGAGCTATGGTATAACAGTTTTATGGCTAAAGTAACAGAGCATTTTGACAGAGGNCTTCACTCAATTTCATTTTTTTCATTACTAAAGCTATAAATGATACCGGGGCTCGTTAGGACAGGGGGCTTGCAGGAGAACTTACTAGGAAAAAATAAGGAGGCAAATACTATGTTCTGTACATTCTGCAATTCTGTAACTTGGTGTATCTGCACAATCTATCCCAGAGGACAGCCTGTGGCCTCACCAGGCGGGTGTATTGTTAAAGTGTGAACCAATCCTGTGATTTGGACTATAGTCTAGAGCGTTGGAAGAACATCAAAGTTGATGCGATGAAGATGCTTCTCACTTCCTCCTCAACCATCTCTAGGGACCACCAGAGTGAAATACACAAGCCCAGAACAATGAAGGACTAATTAGCATACGAAGTGGGAGGGGGTGGAGTTAATGCATGAATATGTAACAGGTGTATAGGGGGATCATGGTAAGTGTATAGAAGAAGTAGTATCTGCCTCCGAACTTTGGGCATGTCTGTGGTGACACAAGTGCCCACAGCCCTCCATGGAATAAAACACACCCCCTCATAATTCCTGATTGTGAGAGTCCTTATTTCTGCAACTCATAAGCACAGAAGAAAGAAAATTATAAGGCAGCAACACTGAGATAACAATAGATAATTTCTGAAAGAATTTCAGGTCATAAACTGCCAAAGCATTTTATGAACAATTTCATTTGTTTACATACTTGCAATTTCACTAAATCTTCAACTGAGGCAAAGTAAGGTAAAATAATGGTTACAAAACACAGTCTAGACCAAAGTTGAGCAAATCTTGGAATCATATCTGTCATTCTTTTCTCAAAATTATTAGTCAAACATGCTAGATAACATGTGCAAGAGCCAAGGAAGCTTCAATACATTTGTCACAACACTTTTCTTATCATTAAGCAACATGAACATGTTGAGCTTGGGGAAAAAATAATCCACTGCATAGAAATAGTATTTAGAGCTTAATCCCTCAGAACTATTTTCATAAGCTTACTTCACCGCAGTATAAATTGAAAGATACAGTCAGCATTTATAACAAGGTATTTGGGAGCTATGGTATAACAGTTTTATGGCTAAAGTAACAGAGCATTTTGACAGAGGGAGGATGAAGTTTTAATAAGCAGTTGGCACAGAACAGCAGTGAACTGTTAGAAATTAACTTTGTAACATGCCTAATTCTTGCTTACAAGTTAGTAGCTGTGTGTGTTCATTTCAATGTTCATTTGAAATGTGCTTTCATGGAGTAATTTTTAAAAACTTTGTCTTAATTTAACTTTAGAAGAAAAATATGGAAAATGTATATAATAGGCTCTTACTATAATAGACACACACAAAACGTGAACTCACAACCTCAAGATATTCAAGTCCCTCATCTCACATAGTTACTGCATTGCTTTTGTACTTGGGGGTTGCCCTTAGAAAACTGAGACAATCTATTAGTCATTATGTCAATTAAATATTATCTAAGTTTAGGGAGCACAGAGCCAAAACCTTTCAAAGAACCAATCTAAAATGTTCTTCAGTTAATACTCTTCCTGTAAATTCAGTCCCTGACTTCCCTCCCTTCACTGCTGCAGTTCTCATCCAGCTGAAGTTTTGACTTGGGAGCAACTCCAGGTCCTTCTATCAAGGAGCACACAAATGAGAAAACAAGAGCTAGCAAATACACAGAAAAATCAATACTAAACTCTTCAAGGGGCTTTCATATTTTCTCCTCTGTTCAGATAAATCGTAACTTAATTTAAGAAAAATGTTTTCTGAAAACTGCAAATAGGATGGCTTTCAAGGCATTTTTAATGCAATATATCACGGATATTATGAAAAGAAGTAACCTTTCTGGGTTAACTCTGCCTGTTATTCTCCTTTCCCATTCACTTTGGCAGCAGCACTGTTCACAATATGGCACCAATAAAATATAGAACTACAATCAGAGACAGCAATTTCAATCAAAGTTTCCTGGGGTCTCCTCATAAATCCAGCACCTTTGGAATGTGCTCGTTAAAATGACTTATTTTTTGCAGTTTGATAAATTTTTTATTGCTTAAGTACCGAGTTCAAATGCAGCTCACAGTCTCCTTTTCTCTATATTCTCAATTATTGCACCTTATAATTATCAGCAGCAATTGAAAGTGATTGCTCCTACCATGTTATTTTGGTAACAAATGGAAGCAAGCTGCTACTTGCTTTTAAATGCAAGGGAACAAAAAAGACACCTTAACATTCGTGACATATCCCCAGGTAGCACTGACAAACTTTTACATAAAAAGAAGTTGCTATTAAATTCTCTGTGACACCACTAGCATGACTGAGTGCTGTATATTTATTGATATAATTACAGTTCCCATTTCAGTGAAAACATTTGGATGCATCTAAATCATAGACCTTCGACAGTAAATCATGTGGATCGTGCACAGACCCAGCACCTTAAGAACACAAAGTTATTTTGGAGTAAACCATAGAGAAATGGTGAAATACAGCAGTACTTAATGGAAAGATAACAAAACCACGTGCAAATTTGAGTTCTGGTCAGTGAAGATTTACATATTTTGGCCCATGAGAAACCTTTATGCTGATATCCCAAATGAAAGGGTGCCATCGGTGCAAAGCTGACCATAACAAAATAACAATACCTGTAATTATGGCAGGACCACGGGAGAGAGAATGTAGCTGCAGAAATCAGCCACAGCATGATGCTTTTAACCAGGGAGCTCAAATGTCAGAGATGTCACAGCTCTGGGACCTGATCTTATCAGGTTTGGGTCCTGGTTAGGTTCAGAACAACATGAAACTTGTTTTCCTGGAACTCGTTTGGTAATTTTTCCACGGCACAAAAAGCAAAAGTAGCTTTGAAAGGTTTCTTTGGTATTCAGCAAAAAAATCTGCAAGAGTCTGAGACTTTTTTGCCACTCCAAAACCTAAATGCTCTCTATTCCAGTCAAACTGTAATGCCAAACTATATCCTAAATAGAATCTTACACATGATTTCTTAAGACAAGAGAATCACTGCCAACTCCTTGCTAAGAACGACTGAAAGCATCCATTTTGTTGTTAAATCCAACTGACCATGGTTATAAAGCTACAGGAAAAAAGTATAGGGGTTTTTCACAGATTGATTTTTCCATAATTTAAAATAATTTGGGGACATGTTCCTCAATTAATCAAATATATAAATTATTAGTGTATTTCAAAAGCAATTTATATATGCAAGAAGCGAAAGAAATATAGAATGCCTTGCTTCTTAGCAGAGTTATTTCTTCTACCTTATTACTGAAAAGCCACGGCATAAGAGGTTAAATTGGACTAACATTTTAATTTTTGCTTCACAAAAATTAATTTTAATTTTTGCTTCACAAAACCAAAAATCCCAAGATTTGCCAGCAATGTTCTTATCAGCTCATATTTGTAATATTGTGTCCAGATATATCAAGAACAAAAGGACTAAAATAAAGCAAAAAATATTCTGTCATCCCTCCATTCCTGAAGGAGAGGCTGTATTTGATCAGATCAGTGAGAGCATGTTTAAAAGAAAACCCACAATGGTCAATTCAAATGATGATTTCTTGTTAGACAACAGGGATTCAAATCTATTATAAAGAAATTAATTGGACCTTTACAAATTGGTGACTCTCAGAATATAATTCCAACTGACCAGAAACTGCAAGTTAGAGATGTGACCACATCATGCACATACTCATTTTTTAAGAAGTAATATATGATTTCCTACATACCATTTCTGTTATTTCAACAAGGTGTTTTTCTATTATATTATTGACATTAGAAAAAATTTAATATAGGGGGTCTCATCCTGTGAAAATGTCTACTCCATGCCTTTTCACCATTAAGCAGCACATAAAGAGGGTTATTGGTCAACTGCAAAGTTAGATCGACTTTGGTAACTTCAGGATATTTTTTTACACAGTGAGAAAACACACATGTGTAGTGAATCTCAATTACTTTTATTCACAAGTAAATGAAATAATCATCACCAGGTTTAGTGCTACGATGTTGCTTGTAACATCACAGGGAATAAATACAGACAGAAAAGAAACAAAAGAAAAAAGCATAAAAGCTGCTCCGAGAACAGACATCACTGCAACCAACCAGAAGTTTGTTAAACCTTCCAACATTACCTTGTCAGCAAACAGAGCCAGTTGTTTACAAGTTCAAGAGTTAAACAGCAAGAAGACAAACTAGAGATGGTAAAGAATCTGCAGAAAACTCTTCTCCAGCCTCCAATAAATCCAGGTAACAAAGGACGGACACACTTCAAGTGATTACATTCTTTTCCATCTCCTTTAAGTCAGAAACTGAAACAAGTCTCTACTTCAAAGAACAGCTTTAGAACAAACTAGAGCTCTGCTAAGCAATAAAACTTCCTACAAACCTTAGAACGACCTGAGGGAAGTGGGTCATTAGGAAATTTTCATGGATAAAATCCAATTTTTGAAAATGCCCTTTTTCTACTGGATTGCAATTCATTTTTATAACTGCAGCAGGAAATAAAAATGGGTTATTAGCTTACAATATTAAAACCCTGAACAAGTTTTTACCTTAATGCTCTCAGGTGGTAGGATATTCGTAAAATAATGTGTTTTTAAAAATCCTGAATTGGTCAAAATTTGAAATTCCTGTTCCTTGGTAAATTCTGAAAAGTAAATTAATTCTGAATAGCACTAGTGACTGTAATTGAACACACATTCTGTGACCTATTCACTTCTGCACGTGCACCATGACTGCCACTCCTGCACCTCCATGCAGCACACACAGAGCTTTATGAAGGCCTATTCTTATCACTTGACAACCTGCTCTTAACCTTGTTTAATGTAAATAAAAGCAAATATTATTCGGATGAGCATCAAGCAAAATGTTTACCTTATTTTGTTGTTGGAAATGCACCTCATTTGAAATGACTTTGAAACAGTTTGACAATGGAAACAAGAAAATAAATACCTTTATGTTGGTGCCTAAATATCTTTTCTGGCATATTAAAACCTGTTTCTACTCCAATTAATACTGATCAAAGTTTCAAACATTAAATTTTCATCATGACATTCAACACTGAACAAGTGAACAGGAAAATAAGTTGTTTCAATTACAGCAGCAGTATCTGTTTTAATTCTATTTAATCAAACAAGTAGGTACCAAATAAATAAAGATATAAAGATGTAAATCAAAGTAAAAAGAAACCCATATAAACTGTGCATCTCTGAACAGTCTGACAAAGAGCTGCCATAACACAGTGAGAGTGCCTGACTCCAAGGGCTCCTGCTGCTCAGCGTTTGACAACCTGGGGGTTGTGCATTGGCAGCAGGTGAGATCAGCACCAGCCACCAACTCTGCAAGGCTGAGCTTTCACATGCTCAAGGCTGCCACAAACCCTCGGTGCTTGGAGTGCCTCAGAGACCAGCGAGAACGTGAGGAATTGAGAGTTGACCAAAAAAAGAAGTGCAAGATGTAGCAGACAAGAGAATCAAGCTTGTTTAAACAAAAATTAAATGGCCTGATTTTTGTTTGTATTTCCCACAGAATCAGTGTTTCCTCACAGAAATCACTAATCCATCAGATCTACGTCTGTTAAGGAAACATTGTTCCATCAAAAAATTTCTGACCACATCTACTGTTTTTATTATATATTCTGTAATGATTCTGTGATATTCTTTATGCACTACAGTGTATAGTCACAGTATCACAGTATAGATAAGGCTGGAAAGGAACTCAAAGATCATCTAGTCCAACCTATAGCCCAACTAACCTACATCTACATCTAGATCATATCAATGCTCACTAGATACTAAATGACTTACTGGAGTAAGTACTTATAAAAGATACTGGCACAAAAAGCATATATATTTATGGAAAATAAGAAGTCAAGATATTATTCTACAAGAATATCACAACAATTTCCAAAAAGATTCCTCATACTTTACAGTTACAAAGAGCTTGGTGAGAATAACAGGAAATATTGTAAGACTTTGGGAACTGCAGAAACCATCGACATATTGAAGTGATATGGAACTGGAAAGAATATTATAAACGCTGATAAGTTAAAACCACCAGCACTGCAAAGCTGTAAACTGCAAACCAGAAGAGCAACAAGACTATTTATTTCTCTAAAACCAAGCAGACTGATCACTGCTCTTGGATGTGCTGGGTACAAAACTTCAGCACACACAAGTATTTACCAGCACTTGGGTCACAAAGCCATCCTTATAAGCTGTAAACAGAACCCATTTCCTCCAGTTTACCAAACAGCAGGTCATTGTTTTAGGGATACACACGGACAGGCACACCCTGAACACAGACAGATGGGAGGGAGTGAACTGGTTGTACATGAAGTTGTACCACAGGACATTTCTCAGGAGTCAGGCAAGGCACCTGCAACTCCCTCCCAGGTCCAGAAATTCCAGCTGAGCCTTGCTCAAGAGCCACAAATGCAATTTAATCTTGTTCAGATTCAGATTTGATTATTTGATTTCAGATTTAATTTCAGATTTAATTCAACTATTGATTTCAGATTTTCAGATTTTCAGATTCAGATTTGATGATTTGAAATGATAAATCATTTTCTTCCCCAAAAATGTCTTTCACACTGTCTCCAGCTACACTGAGGTTTTAATACCACCACTGTTCGCCAAGGGACTCTTCCCTTTGCCCCATAAGGAATCAAATTTCAATTTGAGCAAAAATTTTTGGAATCATTGCAAACATAGAAAAAAAATTAGTAGTAATTTTAACTTTTTTTGGTAAATGTAAATGAAAGAACAATCAATTTATTCCCTGGAAAGCACTTAGTTTCTTTGTTTTCATGTCTATTTTCAAACTCTTCCCAAAAAAAACCCCAAATTTTTAAGGGTGTCTTTATGAAAAAATCTTGTATGTGGCAAAAGCATTAATTGTGCATAGGTATCAAAATAATTTTCAGCCTAAATATATAAAATATTTTTTCTGCCCCCATCAGTCAAATATCCCACAGAATTTGCAGTGGTTTTAAAACACCATCATTTTTACCCATTTAACTTGCTGAAAAAAAGAAACAAACTCAACTGACGAGTTTCATTTTTGGGAATTTATGGCTCTTCGAACTTAATGGGACTCACTTTTTTCTCCTCTATAAGCAAATTTTATGTTAAAGTAAAAAGTTTTAAAGCATATTACAATAAATCCTCATACACAGGATTATTACTAAGTTCATGCTTAGGTTTCTTCAACTTGAAATCTTACTGGAAAAATATTTATCTACAGCACTACTGGAAAAAAAGGGCACATTTACTGGCCATAAAATACCAACACCTTTGACAAATAGGACAGAAAAAATTTATGAAGAAAATTACACTTCTACTTGTCAGGAAATCTTTTTTATTCAGTTTGCTAAACCAGCTAATGTTTTATGTCCAGGAAAATGTAAATAATATGACTTCAGGTACTTAATCTTCAGTAGATTAAGTAACAAAGTGACTCATAGTTTCAAAACTAACAACAAAACCAGTAAGAGAATGCACATGAAACTATAAACTATTATTTTTACATCACAGTCTTGAGCCAAAACTTACTGAAATCAACATGAATTCTTCCCATGTTTTAAAGCAAATATCAAAGGATTTTGGGAAGAACAAAAAAGTCCTTGCCTGTTTTTAAACAAAGGTAAAAATGGGAAAGGTACTTTAAACTAAAAAATATTTCCTGGTGCTTCGGTTTCACTTCCCCCCTCCTCAGTGCTGTATGCAAACAGTTTTTAAATAACTAAGAGCCTGCAAAGACTGTCAGGAGCAGTTCTTTTAATGAAAAATGTACACCCTTTGCAACTACAGAAATGTTGGCAAGTCCTCCATAAAGCAGGCATTAACCCTACAGCGTGCCAAGACAAAATGCAAATGCTTCGAAGTAAATGCAGCAATACTTCTGTCCAAAACCAACTGGAAATTATCTTCCCAAAGGAAGAAGAGTGGCAAAAACAGCATAAAGCAGGAGCAAGTCTGTATATGATAAATAACGTTATAAAAATGGTGATCTCAGCTACAATGAAACATTTTACAGGATAGAAAACATGCACATGTATTAACCTGAAAAAGGAAGTTGACAGATTTTGATTTCCTGGCTCTTAGTTAGGAAGTTAATTATAACAATTTTTATAGCTTCTTAGAGGACAACTGCTAAGCCAGCAAACACAGGTATATTTTGCACAGGGTTTAGTAAAAAAAAGATGAGGTTAAAATACAAAAGGTAGCACACTGCACTCAGAAACGTGGCAAGTCTGGGCTGGCGTGCAGGTGTGCTGATGTACAGAGAAAGAGAAAAGAGCTTCAGGGGTTTGATAGATTTGTGTGACTGGTCCCCTCCCATCACTCACCTTCGCAGCTGTAACTGTACACAGCCACTGTTGACCTTTGGAGCAGATTCTCGTCGTGGTGCCAGCTCACTGCCATGTTCCCCATGCCAAAGTAAGGCTCTTGTTTCAAGTACAGCATTTGTAGTGGATCCATATAATTTAATAAAGTCAAGTTATAAGATGTTCTGTTCTTTAGACTTATGGAGTCATCCTCTGGTACACAAACATTCCTTTGATCTTTTGAAACAGACCCTTGCTCCATAAGAGAAGTAGCAAAACTTTGCTCCCTATCCATTACAGCAGGATCTTTGATTTCTTTGGTCTCAAACAAATTTTGTCCTTGTAATGTCTTGACTGCTTCAATATGCAAGTAGTCATTAAGTCTGATTAATGCTTTACAAGCATCATGTATTTGGGGACTGCAATATTTTATATCATAACCTTCAGTAGGCCAAGGAACTGTAAATAATCTTGTGTTCAAGTACTTGTACGTGCATCCCGGGTTTCCAATTAATATACGAGACACCGGAGTAAGAAAATCTTTCCCTTTGATCCTGACAAGGTCTTGAAAGAAACAACCATGTTCTCTCAAGGTCAGAAAGCCTTTTTTTACCACGTGATGGAGCTCTTCAGGTACTGTATCAGATTTTCTGAAAATCAGCTTGGAATATTTGGTCTTCCACTAAGGGAGAAAAAGAAAAGAAACACTAAGAAAAAAAAAGGGAAATAATTATTCTTTTTACAAGAATCAAAATATTCCGTATTTTGAAGAAGAGACAAGGCTAAGTTTGCGAGTTATCAAGTCTATCAACCTAGAATATGGTGAAGAAATTGACGCCAGTATTTGTAACTTTATTTTCATATTTCAATGTATTGCACAAACTGTGGATATGGACCAGTGGCCTGCAACCAGAAAGTATCACCAGGGCACATTTAGAAATCAATCAATCAATCAATCAATCAATGAGAGAATTCTGGAAGAAATCAGTAGAACATATAAGCTCACCTGATGCATCTGTAGGTAACCATTAGGTGTGCAACAAAAGAGAATCAAGCAGGAGAAAAGTGATTCCTCTTTTTGCAGTGGTTGCAAAGACCACTTTGTTTCATTCTGACATACAGAATTCTATACGGCTACTTGATAAATTCAAATCATTTGATATAACAATATATAACAATATCTTTGGGGAAGGGTAACGAAATGAAAATACAAATTTAAAAAAATGCACTGCATGTCTATCTTCAAAACAGTCCTTGACATACTAATCTTTTCCATTTTCACACTCCTCAGTGCCTGCCAATTAGCCCTCTGGTTTCATATAAAAGTTATCCTTTTAGAGAACAGAAAATTTCCAAACTTCTTTTCCTCTCCAGGTCCCCACCTGAAATACCCTTTTTCCTCACATCCTCTTCTGACCCCACCATCTCTGGTACCAGCTGGAGTTCAGAATCCAGCAGCGTGTGGAGGCAACAACTCCCAGCAAGGTACAACACTGCTAATCAACAGTGTCTTGCTTTGTATTCACAATACTGCCTCCCACTCCAGGAAGGTTGGGATAATTTTATTTTGTTAATCTGCTTTTCTAAGGCAGCGAGTATCACATAATCACACCTTTTAATGGCTGCCTCTAAATCTGATTTAACTACTGCTGAGACCATTTGGCAAACTGGACAAAGGCTAGAGAATAAGTTCTTAAAACGAGTGAGTTCTTACATATTTCATTAAAATGAATAGATAAATGAAAGAAACAAATGTAAACTAGTGCCTTTAGTAAGGGAAAGGCTGGAGTGTCAATATATCAATTATAAATTAGCAAGTGTGAAGCTCCAACGCTCTTTCCTCTTGTCCAGAAATTAGTCACTAGTCTGGGGAAAAGGTGGACACCAATGGTGGTACTGGGAAAAATATTAAGGTAAACTGTAATTTGAGGGCATTAGACAATGGGGCAAGAGCACATGGATGCACAAAACTGATCTATCAAAACTTCTACTAACTTAATAGTTTATGTTCAAAGTGTTTCTAAAAGAACAAATGAAAGTCACCAGCACAGAGCCCTGTGCTGACCTACAGTCCATCTGTGGGCTCCTCTGGTACAACTCACACCCACCTTACCAGTACTATCCACTGCTAAGGCTCAGCTGAACCTGCCTTTCAGGAAATGAATTTTAAAATCTAAAGGACATGCCTTCAAAAAATGCAAAGCAGGCAGTAAGTCACTGTGCACATTTTCTACTCTATGAAAACAGACTTTTGGATCAGAACACAGTTATGCTACAACACTGAAGAGCTGCCTCTACAGGGTCATTTGTTTCTACTAAAAAGGGGAACATAAAAGGAAGCCTATTTTAAAAATAATGATTACACATAATAAATCTTATTTTATCTATAAACCTTGCCACCATTTCTTGTGAAATTTTTAGAGTGAAGATTACTTCCTTTCTTTACACATTCTTATGGTTTCCAGAAGCTGGTTTCCTAGAGAGGAAAAAATCCCTGTAACAGGATCTACAGATAATAATTTCTGACAATTGTATTTACACGTTTAACTTCAAATCCCAAAGCCTGAAAACAGTCCCAGACATCTCTCCCCCTACAATCCCCAGCACACCACACTGGGTCCCAGCTTCCATTCAAAGAACTGGATCTAAACTTGATAAATACAATTCATCTGAGCTTGTCAAAAACTCAAAGCAATTTCTTCCTTCAGAGGTCCTGAACTGCCCCTTTCGTTTCCATCAGTGCTGTGCATCCCCAGCCTTGGAACAGGACAGTGAAAAAACCCTTAAAAACAACAACTAAAGGAATCAGTAACTGCACATTTCAGACAGTTACAGGCTGCAGTCACATACGTGGTACAGGTTGATGTGACTCATAAATATTTTTCACATTCATGCTCAATAATGACATAACACTACATGCTGTGACATATAAAGATTATTACTGCACTATTTCTTTCATGATGTAAACATCACGCACAAAACAAAGAGTACTAACAGTTCTATAGCAGTACCCCAGTATTTCTTTAAATAATTCCGTATATTGGACACTCTTGGGTCAGATTAATCAGTTACCACATTACATATGCTACTATGGTATATTTAAACAGTCATTAATACTACGTATTTTTAAATAATTTCTATGAAAATATACTGAATTTCTGACACAAATTGCACATATGAAATTCCAAACAAGTATTAGAAACAGAAGGAGGGAAATAACAATATGATGTAAAGCAATTAAATACCTGGAAACATGCACTAGAAAGGAAGTACACAGATTTTACAAAGGTAACAACATTGTATTCCCCTCCTGAACTGCAGAGGTAATGCCTTGCACATTTTGTTGTCAGCCAAGCCAGAGGCATGTTACCTCAGGGCTGTGTTTGAAGATCACATGTGTTACGCTGTACAATTAAAATTCTACCTTAAAAAGAAAAAAACCACACTGATATCTCAAAAGAAATCAGGAAGTGGAAACACATTTCCGACACATCAGATAAAAAGAGCTTGGTCTTCTTTAAACCTCCAAGCAGTGACTGCTGTGCCCTACATCAGGAACGCATTAAGGGATCAGATGCAGGGTGAGCACTGGGCTCACACTGGACACCTTGTTGTTCCGGGGGGATGGGAAGGGGAGGAATCATGTACTCTGTGTTGTAACTCTGACAGCCAGTATTAGAGGTCAGTTCACCCTGAAAGGAGTAGGAACATTACTGGCAACTGTAGGACAAAAGAAGAAAAAAGCACATTTAATGCTCAGATCTTCACATGCGTGTTACACACAGGATTTTAAATATACAGATGGTTTCACTTCTAAACACTCAATATAGAGAATCATCCTATGGATCCAAGTGATAGAACAAAGGTAGAAACCAGCAACGAGGACCCTTGATAGGCAAACTGCCACGTCCATCATGAAATGACAGTTTGTACTCCAAGTATTTGTGAATTACCCTGTCAGGATCCTTTTCCTTGTTCAGAACTGGCTCTAAACGCTGCATTGTTTCAGCCTATGGCTCGGCGCCCGTTTCTAAAATCCTTCATCAGGCAAGACACATTGAAAGAGGATGTCAGTGAAGTTTTGCTTGTGATGGAATTTCTTACTTCTGTTCTGGCTGTGCACTCCCACATCTGACAGGATATGACAGTTTTTTTACCTGCATCCTACCTAACATTTCCAATATGTTCAAAGAATGCTGCTTTATCTGAGGTGGATCCTTACAGGAGCAAGGCAGGTCTGTCCTGGAAAGACAGACTATAAAATTAAACCAAATGTGATATTTTACTTTGCAATTTGTTGTCTTCAAGCTCTCACCCTTCTTTTTCTCCCCATCTGTGGTGCATTTAAGCATCACGGAACTTGTAATTTCGACAGCTGTGATTCAAGTAACATTTTGTAACCACCACAGAATTTAAAAGGTGCTTGTGATGCCCATGATCAGCATGGATACTTAAGAATATCTAGCAGACCCACATACACTACTAAAATGTACAGTGCTATATTTGCAAATATATTAAAGTGTATCTAAACTTTATTCATGCTTTAACAGGCCTGGTTTCGATGTGTATCTCTCCTATATTTAGGAGTTACTGAGCAAATGAAATGCCACCTGGGCAGACTTGGCTCCACCTTCTCTTCTCACGTCAGCTCCTTGAGAATGTGAATTTACAAAAATGGGAAAAGAAAACAATGCTGGGCAAAGCAGGTCTTGGCAGCAACAGGGAGAGGGAAGAACAACAGGAAGGGATGAGATGTAACAGGACAAGGGAGGAGAAAACAGCCACTGTCCAAGTCCAAAGGGGAAAGAGTTTCTTCATGAACATTAGTTTAAGACTGAAAAGAATGTGTTAGGGGGTTTCTGTAAAGAAAACAAATCATTCTGTATAGCTCTTATAAATTCCTCAGCTCTTCTACATCCTCGAGCCAGATATCAAGAGAAGACAGACAACACACATGTAATACACACATGTAACACACACATGTAACACACACATGCTCACTGTAGCTGTTCAGACTACGAGATTATTTCTTGCGCTTTTTGTCTTAGAGTGTACCAATTTCACCTGATTGAACCTACCCTGTGTTTTGTGGCTGATCTGGAAATATCCAAGATAGATGCAGAAAATTCTATCATTATATTTTTCCATACACTCATTGGGTTCACTACTGACATGTCTACTGGGCCTAATCTTACTTTTGTTTGGTTTCATTTGAGGCATTCAAGTTTCCACAGTTCGTTTTGTAAGCCAAGTCTTAATGGTTACTTATTCTGTGAAACTGAAATTAAGCCCCCCCCCAAATTGGATTTCTGTGTTAATATTCTCCCTATTTTGAAAAATGAGCTCTTCACAGCTCAGGAAAAAAAAGCAATAAAAAAAGAATGGTGATATGTATTTGATTTCAACAAAGTGTGAGAAACTGTGACTGTTCCATGTTCCCTGGGACTCAGGGCACACCCATAAAAATAAATGAAGTTCACCAAGTTCCCATTCATGAACATCCCAGTTCTAGAGATCTTACTTCACACAGTCTGGGAGTGCATTATCAGACAACAGGACATCTTTGTCTCTTTGAAGAAAGATTTATTTGTTGTTCAGTGCAGCCATTCTAGTTTAAAATGAGTCAAAAGAAATACATTACCAGCTGATGAAAATCAGCATCGGCTGGGGTCAGATATGGGAGTCTGTTCCCTCCAAGTTCTTCAAGAAGTTTCTTTTTCTGTTGTAGAGGGGCAAAATTGAAACATAAAATCAGACAAAAACCAAGATACAAACAGAGAAGTATAAAACTAGTTGCATTAAAATGACAAAACCAGCTGCAATTATTTGTGGTTACCTTCAATTCTGCAAAACTAAATAAGCAAAAATGGATGAAAACATGAGTGGAACTTCTCAAAAAGCAGTAATTCAAGTTAGGTAGTTCTGAGCACATGAGCACTTTTACTCCTACACTCGTTTTCAGATAATCAGTTCTTAGTGCACTGATGAAAACTCGTATCAGCCTAATGCTCTTCAAAACTCTGCCTACTTTATAACTGTCGTGGTTTGACCCTGGCTGGATGCCAGGGTCAAACCATGACAATAACTAGAAAAGAATTTCTCACTTCAATTTTTTTTTCTATTTCATTTGTGAATCCAATGAGTACAAAGCTCATATTCATATCTGGCTTTTTAAAAACTTTGATTATTAACTAATTAACTATTAACTCAAATATGATAAAACTACATCTGCCACAATGCTTAAATAGTTCACATAACAGGATTTTTATTGCAATATTTTAAACTACATAAAAATTATCCCAAGCAGTAACTGAAGTTGCAGCTCACTCAATACCCTCATGTTGCATGACCAAGGCCAGATGGAAATGGAATCCAGTTTTTACAAGAATAGCAAGGGCATAATACAAAGGGAAACACAGAATAAGTTTTTTAAAAGTATCACTTTCATAAAAGGAAGTTATATGGAAACTATGTATTTCATCACTTAGATGTTACTGTAACTGGAGTATTCCACAGACCCGGGTCCCGCTGGATAATTAGGTCAAAACTGATCCTCCCTATTGTGGCAAGCTTATGTAAAAAAGGAAGAAAACAATATTGTATGTAGTACCAAACTCCTGCCTCACAGCAAACACACAAACAAGGAAAGCTGAACTATTAAGAGTATAACTGTGTGTTCTGGGACAATGATTTCCACTTATTCAAACTTAAGCACCAAGGAAGAAAACAGAGGAAGTCATGAGGAAGTGTGGAGGATTTTAAGGTTTATAGATCAGTCAAACTACAGTATGAGCAGGTGTCGCACTCATCTCTGCACTCATGATGTGCTGAGCACTCACTGACATTTCTGAACTAGCATCTCATTTCTCCATGTCCCCAGTTTGCTTTGGGCATGGGGTGTTGATGTTACAGCCAAGAAGTCTTTGATGAAACCAAGGATATTGTAACTTCAGATTAACTTGGCAGAAAATGACATTGCTGCGTATTCTAAAGCAGTTACACTTCTCTGTTAATAAAACCTTGCCAGAATTTTATTATATGATACTGCTGAAGACATTAGATTGACTTTATTATCTGCAAGACAAACCTTACTAAACTGCTGGAGGGAAAAAAAAAAGAGGTATTTCAACATGGACTCACATCTATGGGAAGGAAAAAAAGTTGGGAAGAAGAGAGATCCTGACAATTTCTCGTCAAGTACCAGCCTCTTGGCAGAAAGCACACAGCATTCCAATGTGCACAGGCAGCACCAGTTCCCATCTGAGTGTCAGACCTGGCCAAGTGCTGCTCCTCAGCTGGATGTGCACACTAACACACACAGCTGGGTGGTTTAACGTGCTGCTTATCTCCTATGCAAGAAGCTGTCACATGGATGTCAAAAACATCAAGCTACTCACAAATACCTCCAAAAAGTGGAGGGGGGTGGGAAGAAAGAGAAACTGAAGCTGGCTGATGTGTAAATTCAAGCACTGTTACATAAGCACTGTTTACTGGCTCTTCAAACACGTAAACTCCGAAATACAAATTTAAGAATTGGCTTTGTAGGTACCAGGCAGCTTAAAAAGCATTTTTAAAATATGATAATTATCTTTCCAAAAATTTTAAGAGCAATTGTAAGAGTTTATTCAGGTATCAAGATTATGTTACTTAGGTTTTACAAAAGTGATTTTTATATATACATTAGTGATGCCAATGCACAAAAGACAATCTTATGTGCACCAGCCCTACAATGTCATCGTATTGCCTTAGAAACTTTGTTCAGGTTTGTACCTGGGCCTTCAGAAAGGAGAAAAGCTCTGCAAAAGCTTATTTTGTGGCTGCTGTGAGTGTTACTGGACTGTTACACCAGGCTGATAACTGCAGGGAGGATCAGAAGCACTGATGCCCAGCCTTGGGTGTGCAATAAACTCCCTGGAGACATTAAGTCTCTGCTCATTTATTCATAATAAACAGGTTTATTAATGATATGGTTGGTTGTAAAATTCATCAGGTAGAATATTAAGAATTGGAATGTCTCAATCACGACACATTTTTTCTCCTAAGGTTTTTTCCTGGCAATAGAAGCGATCCATGGTATGTTACAGAGCAGGAGAAGGACTGGAAACACATTAAAGTCACAGGCCAAAATGCAGTTCTGTTACACACACAGGGTTTGTCATTTTCAAATTAAGTGATATAAGGAAGAGATGAGACTTAATGACATTTTCTGAGCAAGAACCATGACAATGTACAAATTTTTGCAGCTGACATTTTTCCCTGCAGGGTGTCAATACCATTCTGGAAAGGTTTCATTTCTCTCTTAATTGTAAGACAGAAGTTCCATATATAGGCTACAAAGGCTTATGAAGACTTCAGTGTTCCCAACATAAAATTCCCACTTAGTTTCCTCATCAAACAAGTCAGAAGACAACAGCCACTTTCCAATTTATGGATCATTGTCTAGGCTGAAACAACGGACTACAAAAACTAAATTTATGGAAATCACACTGAAACATTAATGAAATCAGCTCTGACAAAAAATTTAAGGCCAGAATGTCACAACAATTTCTAACACATAAAAACACTGAAAAGATTGAGCAAAAGTTTGTTTTTTCCCCCAGTATTCAGCATAACACACAGTGAAGAATTCATTGAAGACATGGCAATTGTTAACACAAGGGAGACTCAACTCCCTGCAAGTAGTTTTCACCTCTAAAAAGTTAATCCTGTTTGCTGTCCTGCATTTCTCATGAATTTTGGGAAAACATCAGCTTCACTACCCCCAGCAATCTCTCTGGCCCTTGAGCAGCATCTCATGCAGGTGTAAAAAGCCAGTCATGTACATCCAGGACATGGACAGAAACAGCCTATGAAACATTAAAGGATGTTATTTCTTATTTATACAACAGGAACTCAGTCTGATAAGCAGTTAAATTAAACACTTTACTCAAATTAGACTTCCAAAAATATGACTGTAACTCATTATTCTGGAAAAAGCCCATCTCAGTATTCCCTAAAAAAGGTGGTTTTTTTTTTTTTTTTTCTGAAAAGGTGGTCTTTTGAAACTTCTTACAGACAAATTCCCAACCTCTGGGGGGATGCAAACAACCATTTTCCAGCCACAATCAGCACCATGCGTGGTATGAAACAGAAGATTAATTATGCCATGAAAAGGATACATGACAGAAGACATTTCAAACAAACCCCAAATATCTCAGTGTTGCATTCCACTTGTTATTCCTAGATATTTATTATTTGTGCACAAAAAGCAGCAGAACCACTAAAACAATTCTACACACTCATACACACTCTCCCCTGCAGAACAACTGAATTTTCAGACTCACAGTCTCATCTAATGTTGCCTTAATTCCAACATATCAGTGATTCTTTACTATTTCCACAAAGACAGGTGGAAAATGTTCTTCATTTTCACTCCAACCAACCCCAAGAACCTGACAGCAAACTGAGCTAAAAGAAAGCTGAACATTTTATCTAGGATGAATTTTACTTATCTCAATGTCTAGATCTGACAAACAATCTTTCTAGGGCTAAAAGAGGGAACAGCGCAGTGCTGGAGCTGTGAGGCCGCCAAAGGAAGATGTTTGGAGCATCATCTCCACTCGCAGCCTGCAGTAGCCCCTCTGCCTTCACTGCCTCCATCACAAGTTTTTAAACCATTGCCCATTTATTTTCCACCTTAAAGTGTTTTGCTGACTGCCTCCTGCAGTCTCACCCTCTTGGGAATCCTGACTTGGGACCACAACTAGTAAAACACTTCAATTTGTTTCTGTTTTTGTTTTCAATGCAATCCAATCTGTTTGCAGAAATTTCTGAGGTACATCCTTTAAAAAAAAGCCTCTATTCAAAGCATAAGAAATCATCATCTCCATCTCCAATATTGTTTTTCCCAAGAGTCTTTTGTGTTCCAAAATGTTTTCAGGTTTAGAAAAGCACTCTGGGAATGCCTGTTGGCATGAAAGAGAGATCTGAATCACAAATACAAACAAGTGCAAACCTTTGGTTTTCCAAAACTTCCTCTACCAGCTTCTCTCTCCATGTAAGAATGTACATTAGGGCCTATGTTTCACTTTAATTCTTTTTTTTTTAACTCAACTACATATAAGAAAATGTGGATTTCTTTCAAGTCCTGCGTGAAGCAAAGGCCGAGTGCTCTGAAGTGAGAGCTCAAAGGCTTTATAAAGGAGAAAGATTAAATACTTTATGTAGCAAAAAATTTGTGACACAATACAAAGACCCCATCTAGAAAAAAGACACCACTTTACAGGAACTTCCACTGCATTACCTCCTAACAGTGTTTCTCTTTTTTTAAAATAAAATAGAATTGGGATAGTTTCTTAAGGAAGGAATGTGATTTTGAAGTTGACATTTGTTTAACTGCAAGGCTTTCCAAGTGTTACCTATTAAAACTTCATAGCTACCAAGATCATTCCAGTGGCTCACTAAAACAAGTTATGTCTGAAATGAACCTAGAGTAATAAAAAATGCATTCTAAATGTACCAGTACAGCTTTTATTTCTCCATTATCACATATATTAGATTTCAGAATTTTTTTTCTTCAAATTATTTCTGTAAACTCCACTCATCAAAAGATCTGGACAATTTTACAGCACCATTTACTGACATGAAAAAGTTCTGTTTCCAGCTTACCCTTCATTACACCCAAGACTTACCAAACACTTTGACTGTGCTACATTCTTCCCATAATCCAGCCTGCCAAAAATACTGGCACTTTGCACACTCTAAGCTCCCTCCCCACACCTCTGCTACACATCAAAAACATCTTCATATTAAGGGGAAAAATGTGCATTATTATTATTATTATTATTATTATTATTACTACTACTACTATTATTATTATATATAAACTGTTACTAAAATTATCTATAACTCTCCAATAATACCTCATGTCCCATATATCCACCTGCTAATTACGTACCACAGTAAATTATGTTTGTTGTTTAATATGACCACAGTGAATCCTGTTCTCCCACTGAACAAACCAGTCCAGTTACACAAGAAACCAAAGGCAGCTCAAGTGATTTGGGCATGAAAATAAAACGTAATGAACAATCCACAGCCATGCAAAGACCTGAGGTCTGACACCAGCAGCTGTAACTGAGGAGATATCTGAAAGTCTGTTTGATATTCTTTGCTGCAAAGGTTCTGTTCGGCTTTGTTTACTAATTTCAACCTCTCTTACCCTTTCTCATAAATCAACAGGCCAGGTTTTGGTTCACACACACACAGACCAGTCATGCATATGCACAACACACTCAACTGATGGAACAGAACTAACACTTAATTTATGCATTGAAGCACCTCAGCAAAGTGAAAAGTGTCTGCTGCCAACATCCCTTCTTCCCACCTTGACACGTTAAGGGCCCCTTCATTGTTGTTTTACCCTACAGGAACATTGTTCCTTTGGCCAGTGGCTGTTAATGGAACAGAACCAGTAATTTCCTTACCAGCTGAGTCTACATTTGTCACATATGGATTAGGACTTTAAGTAATCATAATAAAAATTTGAAGCAATAAATACAGTATGTCCCTGCTGCATTGCGACCTCTCCATTACGACCCCATGCATTTGCAAGGAAAATTTCTCACAATTCAGTTTCAGACATTTGCCAGGTTTCCGGGCCTCTGCTTTGCCGAGGGGCGGTGCCGGTGCTCCCTGTGGGTGGGGAGGTGCCGGCCCCCTGGGGAGGGCGTGCTCACCCTGGTGTTTGGAGCCCTGCGACACCCTGCCCTGGTCCCTGACCCGGTCCTGTGTGCTCCGCTGAGACGCAGCACAGCACCGCCACGAGACATGCCATTCCTTGTTACTCAAAGCCCACTCAAAGCCCTGAGGCACTGCTGCCTCTGCCGGGACTGGTGGATGTTAAAGGGAAAGAAACTCCGACACCAATGGGCACCCCCCCCCATAAGCGGCACAGAGTGTCACAGTGCTGCAAAGTTAAGGTTTTTCCAGGCTCCAAGAATGCCAATCAGAGCTCAGGGACACCCCTTCCCCGCCACGGAGGCAGGCTGAGCACACGCGGGGCGGCGCGGGGCCCCTGGAGCCAGCACGAGCACCGGGGCCAGGCCGGGGGGCTGGGAGGGGGAGCAGCAGCGCAGGGTTTGGGCAGCCACTCAGAAATGGTTCCCTTTACTCCCCTGTGCTGAGAGAGACCATGGGAAGGAGTGGAAAAGTGCCCACAGTGCCAGAGGGTGGAGCAACGGGCGTGGCCTGTATGCATGTTAATGACCTGCGCGTCTTTGCGAGTTTGACATTCTGCGAGGCCCCTGGCATGACCTATTCCTCGCAAATGACGGGATATAACTGTAGTTCAAACACAGACCTTCAGGCTGACAACATGCCCCCATGCCTCCTCTGTACAAATGTCAAGAAACTTCTGATTCTTCTACCATCGCTTCAGTTTGTCTTCTACTATCACATCATTCCAGCAGGTACCAGTCAGAAAATAAATCAGTTTTAGGTGAGAAGTAAGAACATTCAAACTTTGTTTGAAAATGATCGAGAACTCCAGTTCACACAGGTTCACAGGTTATTCTGAGTTGGAAGGATCATCGAGTTTCTTCCTACACATCCGGGCACAAGATCATACCTGTACTTAAGATAATATTTAAAACAGTGGATACTTGCAGTTCCACATGGTTGTGATTCACAAGGAATAGACAAGGACCCTGGGGCACTTCTACATGGCATTCTTTGCATAGTTTCTTAAAAAAGAGGCTATAACTGCTGAGAAACTAGGTTTCTTAATTGAGCAGTTCTTAAGTGGCTCACCAAAGAATCAAGAGAGAGAAACCTCAGTGACTGTCACCAGTAACTGACCCAACATCATGTAGCAAAAATACACATTCAGTCCCAAGAAACCAAGTGGCCTGGTGTGAAATACTAAGCACTAATCTTTGACAGAGAAAAACTTCAACAAAGATCAAAACCAGATAAAATAAAACCAAATTATACCAAGGGTTAATGTTCAAATGAAGCGCTGCTGTCCACAGACCTCTCACGTTTTAATGACATGAAGACACTGATGTTGCCTCACTTCTGCAGGTCTGTTAGCAGGACACAGGGCACTACAGCTGCACAGCCTTAAGAGCTGCACACTATGCTCAGGGATGGAAAATAATACTTTTTGTGCTTTTTCTCCTTGAATAATCCAAAGAAACAAACATTAAGAATCACCTCATTATATTTTGCAAAGTACAGATTGCGTATCTGCAATGTGCAATTGTACAAATTTCACTGGGGTTCAACGTGGAATTACTGTAAGAGCAAACACACCCGATCAACAGCCCCAGAACAGACCTGCAGAATGAAACCCAAAGGCTCGAAATGCAGATTCAGAACATTTGCAACAGGCTTATAACTTCTGCAGATGTAGACAGGCAAAGAATTTTCCAACATAAACACAGGCAGGTCATACTAATGTAGTTTTTTATAACCACCAGCAAGATCAAAGACACAATTCATTTTCTTAGAGCTTTTCATAATAATGAGCCTTGCAGGATTTTTGGTCTATACACATATGTATTGACAGGCAATAGTCGAAGCAAACATTGTGTAACAAGGATACTTTAAAAGGGAGGAAAAACTTTAAGTGCTAAAATATCACCCAGAAGAAAAAGCAGTCAAAAGTAAAGTGACAAGAAAATGGAAACTAGAAAAAAAAAAAGGTATTTCCTTAAATACTTAAATTTAGCATCAAATGCAGCTTCTGTAGTCCCCTTGCTGACACTGCTGAGGACAGTGTTAATGCAGGAAGAGCAGGTGTTAAGTGCAAATGCATGTGCCACGCAATCTGCTCCCAGGAAGATCAATAAGGAGCTAGAGCATTAAATCTCACACACTGTAACTGTCATGCCCATTACACAGTATTTGAGCATCTTCGTAGGCCATTACAAAAATTGTTCACTCTAGGTATTTTTCAAAGAACAAAATTATTTTCCAGATATTTTATTAGCACAAGAAGCACTATGAAAAGTCTAAAAGCATTTACAAACTTGGTGAAATCTGAAGACCTTTACAGCCTTCCAGCACATCATAACTACACATTTACAGAACACATAACTATTCTTCATGCTACAACAAAAGGACAGGAGGATGGTTGAAAGCCTTACAGATAAAAGGAAACGTATTCCAGGAACACTGTTGTGTTAGTCACATTTCACTAGACACCCAGCTGATGCATTTTAAAGTCGGTATTTACAAGATAATTCTGGAGAGTATATGCTACAATTAACAAAATCACTGCAGCAGAATGCACAGAAGGAAGGGGTTTGTCAGTCCCCTGGGCCTCAGCTGCAGAAGCACCATCATACTTCTTGCTCTTCAATCTTTGTGCTTTGTCCTCTTCAAGGACATGATAAACTCAAATTTTCCTTCAAATATTTCTCACACTAGAGGAGCCTTTGAGAAGAAGTTTTATGCAATTTTCCCTCTTCACCCCAAAACAATTCAAAGGCAACCACCACCAATCTGTTATCACGGTTGTAATAAATTCAGTGTCATACAAATTGTCAATGTCTTTCCAAACCAGCAGAACCATTGAGATGTCATTGTTGAAGAAAAACAGGAGTATGGTGTTAAGATTGTTGCATCACCTTTTACAAACTATTTTCAAGGACACAAATATTAGCAATCACATTATGTACACAAATTTAGCATATCAATTCAGTGAGGAAAAGTGCAATTTGCAACATTTCACACATTTGGACTGGATAATCCTTAAGGTCCCCCCCCTTCCAAGCTGGTATTTTATGATTCTGTGATTTATAAGAGTGACCTGTGTAATAAGTGCAAAGACACTGGTTTGTACTTATAAGATACTGATCTCACAATTTTGCACACACTACATTATTGGCCAAATGATGTTAACACTCACTTAGGAAACTACAAATACACTTGTTGCCTCAACTTCATAATATGACAATTACTAATGAAATACTGTTGAATTTTGGCAAATAAATTCAAAAAGGATATTACTCTATGGGCTGCTGGAAAAAAGAGGGGGGGTGGTAACAAAAATAATTTAAACACCTCACAGTGAACAACCCAAACTTGTCTCATTTTGTTTAGCTTGAAGGCTTGGTTATGTTCACAGTCCCTGAAATAAGCCACATGGGCAACAGAAAACTAACATTTAAATGTTAAATTGGAAGCCAATGATCTGCAAAATTCAGGATCTGAAACACTGGGCAAGTTCAGACCAGAAATAAGGAGCACAGTTTAAAAGAAAGGGTAATTAAACATTGCAAGAGATCCCACCGTGCAAGATGAATCCTCCCTCATGGGAATTCTTCCTTATATCAAGTTCAGAAGTTTTTCTAAATTATACATTTTAGTCCAGTGGTTCCCAAACTGTTTAGATCAGCAGAGTAGCACGAATCATCCAGATTTCCTTAAGAAGTTTTGCACATCCAGCCTAACCAAATAAACTGGAGACAGCAGAGCCACACTGACTGAAAGTCTGATGCATCCCAAGTCTTCCGTTTGGTTTTGATTCATCACTCTGCCAGTCACCAGTGGTCAGTGATTCAGGACACCCTGGCCTACTTCTGCAAGAATATATTTTACTGAAGTGCCATAGCTGGTGTTAGAAATTCTCTTCTGCCTCACAATTCAAAAAAACTGCAGTTTGTTGAGGTCTGTATTTCACAGAGCTTGGAACATTTGCAGCACTATCACAAGGTTAAAGAACTACAGCTAAAAGAACTATTCATTGTCTTTCATTCACATTTTGTTCTTAGACTGGCTTGACATGATGTAAATAATGTTCGTGTACACTGAGAGGTAAAACAGAAGAGAGCACTGATCTGCTGTGAAAGAAGCAGATCTCTCTTAAGCCATTTCCTTTGTGCCAAATCCAGGCAAATTTCATAATGTAAATCAACATTTTGCTTAAGAATACAGTTATTGAGCAAACCAAAGAACTACATTTTCAAATAATGTTGTTTTAATAAAGAAATTTTGACTCCTGAAAAGGCTAATAATTAATTTCCAGTTTTCATTTTTATTGTTTGCATATATAGATTTTATTTCTCACTAACTTTTCCTCTCAGTTGCAATGCTTAAGTATAATTTTGTAGATCAGCACTGCTCAACAAAAATGGACATGCAGAAAAATCATTTGCCTGTCCTTTCTTCCCTAACACTTACATTCTTACCTGGTCTAAGAATCTAGATAGGTCTGCTGCTACCTCTTTTTAAAAATCATCTCTGTCCTTTCTCCACGCTATTCTCAAATAGAGGTTGGATTTCTGAAGGTGAAAAAGAAAAAGGTTGGCACACAGATAACTATTCTGGATATCAACACAACTCTTCTTTGCCCTACTAGCTTCCTTCTGCTGAAAAAAAATTCCTAGATTTATACTACTGAATGTTTCTTGTGCAAATGTAATAGATGAACAATTCTTACCAAGAGAACAAACTCATTCTGGAATGGTTTGGATTCATTGTCTAAGCAAAGGACGAAGAGAGGCAGCCATACTGACCCTCAGCAGGTACTGAAGTTGTTCCAGGCTGACAGGAAGATGTAGATATGCTTAACCAACTGTGTGTGGGGACATTCAAAATGGAAGCCGTGAAATGACCCAATAAAGAAATAGCACCAAATAATCTCTGGCTGCATTTCTACATAAATATTCGTATATGTTATACAGATAAAAAGGTCATCAAAAAGCCCACAGTAAATTAGTACAAGAACGTAAATTAGAAAAGGGATTGGTCAGGAGAGGCAAAAACTCTTCCTATACAGAGGTACACACACAAAAAATACTCTAATATGGAAGTGCAACTTGGCAAAGATGATTATTCTGAACTATCATAAAGGCACACAGGAAGTTCTCCATACAAATGAAAATATTGCAGACATCTTAAAATTCTAAACTCTCTTGCTTCCTTCCAGGATATGCCAAAGACAAGTATAAATAAATTTCTTTTCCTTCAGAACGTCCACATGGACTGTAGTCAACCATTTGATAATTTGATACAGTGGTTGGGTATGTTGGGGTACTCTCAACCTGAAATTCAAAAGTCCAGGCCACCTTTTTGAGCTGCAGCTGTGTTAAATCCACCTGAGGGACAGCAGCTCCAACACATTAACAAGGGAAGCTGAGGGCGAGGAACTGGCATTAAGAGAAAGCTGCCGGAGCCACTTTGGTTCTTACTTGCTGGTTTAATACACTGTATTACTTCCCCTTCCACAATGGCATTGCTTCAGCAGTAACTAGAATTCAAGAAGGTCTGAATGACAAAAGAATGAACAATGCAGGATTTAAAAAAATATTTAAATGGAGGATTTAAAAATTAAGTAACAGACAACTGCAGGAGCTTAGAACTCACATTTAGTTCTACTTACCCTCCCATTCCCATCTAAACTAGAAGTGACAAAGGTTTGATGGTCTCCATGCAGAGCTGAACTTCCATATAACAAATGCCTCAAACTGATTTATTTCCATCAGAACAATTTTCAACATTATCACTTCCAGCGAGGAAAGTGCAAAAAGTCCCCCATTCACTCGGACTTCCCATCTGTACTTTCACAAGCAGAGTAACTGTTTGAAGATCATGACAGCAGAAAGACAANAATATTCTGTGATTCTGTGATATTGAGAATTGCTGCTCTAGAACACAGTACAGAGATCTGTACCAAACTTCACAGAGCACTAGAACTGCCTCCTAAAGCACCCGACTGGTAATAGACACTGTACTCTCATTTCTGGAGTTTCTCGCTTCGTATTTTTTTTTTCGTTCTTTAACTTGACAAGTCAACTGCTCTGTTTTCACTAGTCTATTACAAAGACTCACATTTGTTTGCATTACAAACAACAGGGATTAAGAAGGAGTTAATATATATCTATTCAAAATTATTGTGGAAAAAATAGCTGTGTTGTACAGGGCTTAAGCTGTGACCCGCTTAACTTTATTCATAGAATGCACAATCCATCACGTACAAAAACACAGAAGAAAATGTGAGGTGCTAGTAAGTACCACTGTTAGTGAGAAATTCTGCTAATTATTACACCAAATAAGCACAGTCAACAGGCCAGAGCTGTGAGAGGGCATGTTTCAGGGCATTAAATGGCTGCTTTGGTTGGAGATGAATACATTACACTATGCCCTTTAACAATAAAACAATTTCCCTGACACTTACAAACGCAGGCAGCTCCAGCACAGATGAAGAGCTCGCCTGTCCTTGGCAAACCACGATGTTCCAGTGCCACCTAGTGACGTGCACTTTAACTTTGGTGTCTCTCAAGATTTATAGGACGCGAGGAGTTCAAAAGCTAATTCAGCTCAAGTGCAGAGTCCGCAGAGAAGGAAGGGAAGCCTCACTGTTTGCCAAGGAAAGGCAGACAAAGCGAGGTCATGGGGAGGCAGCTCCTCCTCTCTCCTTCTAACTGAACCCACGTGTCCTTCCATGGCTGATTCAGCATCGCACACAGTGTCATTACAGCCGGCTCTTACAGCCCAAAACCAGAGAAAAGACTTGTAGGGAAGGACAAAACCCAGCACATTTTAAAGTCCACAGCATGCACGGGAAGCTTTGGATAGCTTGAATGGTTTATGAAACTGATTCTAGGAAAATATTTCATAATTTAATATTTTAATCCCACCCTCCCTCATTTTGACAGAACATTATTATTATTTTTATATGGAGTGCTTTCACAGCTTAATAAAGTGTTCTACATGCTGCAAACTTTGCACATTGTTTCATTCCTTGTTTGCATGTTGACATTTCCTATACCTCTGTCACCGTATTTACTATCACTACACAGGAGTTTACAGCCCTCTCACATCCCAGTTACCCTGTTTGGCTGATCAGTACTGCAGTTCAACATTCAGGTTTATACCACAAACTAAATTCTGCAGTCCAGTCTAACTAACGAAAAGACATGAGGAGGTTGAAATATATTTTATAATGAATATAAATAAATGTGCATAAAATACCAACACAGTTGTCTGTCAACTAAAAAACCCCATGAATTTACATTTTTAAATGTAGGTTAAAGGCAAGGAAAAGTCTCTATGTTCAGTAGCCATTTGGCACACAGATACCATTTATATATGGCCCCTTTACATACAGATGAATAAATTGAAAATTCTCCATCTGAACCCCACATCAATCATCATGAAATTAATAGCAACACATTAATACTTTATGGCAGTAATTTCAGTGCAAAGCCACCCTCAAAAAAGCTGGGGGGGAAGAATGAAGAGAATTAATAATATCTTTTAAAACATTGCTCATGTTCATGCTCATATACAGGCTGTAACAGACACTACACTTGCAAAGTTTGTCTAATGTAATTTCCCAACCATAAACTCAGGGCAATGGAAATATAAAACTTCAGCAACATTTTGTATATACTCAGGACCTGACCAGTGCAGGGTCCAGACCCTGAGGATTATATAATGAACAAAGAACGAGAAGATTCCAAAGTTCAAGTTCTGACCTTGATAGTTAGATTAGGACAACACAACCACACAGATTAAACCTTCCTTTGTATCAGGCAAATAGTGATGGTGTAAAGTGGCTAAATATTGTAGGAGTAAAAAACCCTTAAAAATCCAGCTGGGAAAAGCTTCACTCACAGAGTGGGCAGCAAACTGTAACTAAGTTGGAAACCTTCCCTCTAAATATACTTGAAGTGTTTTAATCAATACCCTGCCTTAGGACCTAAGCCGCTGTCACAAGAATCAATGTTGTCTCTACTTTAAATAGCAGATAAAAAGGTAAGATAATCTTGTTCCTTACATGTCGTATAGGATTCTACCCACAACTTCTCAAATTATTCTTTCAGCTTCAAAGAAAGTACTTGTACTTTCTGGAGTCCTTTCACTGCTGTGATACCTTGGAAAGCTCAGCTGAGCAGACAGGAGCAAAGGTGTGCTGATGAAAGCAAAGAAAAATGGTCAAAGGGGAGGAACTGCAGAATCCACAAGAGAAGGAAGGCAGCATTAACAGCAAAAACCAACTGTAACCCCCTGTTTGCCACAGCAATGAACAAAACAGTCCAAAGTTTGATGATCACTGAATTATTATTGTCCAATTAAATTAAAAATCAGTTAAATTTAATTAATTTAATCTTAATTTAAGTTCCTTTTAATTAATTAACTATAGTCAGCCCTCTTCCACTTTGCGCCCCCCAGACAGCGGCTTCACATCTTCGTGGTGTGTTTTTTCAGCGATTAAGGAGGCCCGTTTCCCGCCTCTGTGACCTGACACCCATGAATATTCAAATTAGGCACTCATGAATATTCAAATCAAGCCCCACGCCGTGCCACACGGACCATGGGTGCACTGCTCTGTTGGGTTGGTGTGAGGGTGTGGGGCAAACTTGCATATTAATGAGCTACTGTTCTACATGGACCGAGAGCTTCGTAGGAGATGGACAAGACCCACGGTACCACACTATAGGAGACCCAGCTGTATGATACATAATTTAATTTTAATAAATAAAAATTAATTCAAACTCCTGAGCAGATTATTAGAAGTTTTAATCCAAAAAGACCCAAACTACTAGTTGCCTTGAAAAATACATCCAGGTCATCTACTCCAAAACACTACTCAGGACCAATTTTTCTTAATGGTCCTGAGATGCACAGCACTCTGAAAGTCAGGGGCATGCTACTGTACCAGATTCCAGATGCAATCTTAACTTGAAATGCCACATAAATCCAAACCTTGACATCTAAGAGGAAAACAAGGAATATGGGTCAAGTTTTAGACAGTGGAATAAGGCCACTTGGGCTTATCTTCAGTGCAGTCCCCATTCACAATGTCTCAGCTCATCTCCACTAGCACCAAGTTGTCCACATTTTAGCTCTGCAGTCCACATCAGTTTCACAGCCACAGAGGAATGCTTCTCAGAACAGGCATCACCTGCAAACTTTTTCCCTCAAAGTAAAACTCATCCAAGAGAGGACATCACATTAACTTTGTCACATACCCTTCGTGAAATGTATCACTCACATATTTGCAGGAATGTAACATTTTTCACTCTGCAATACACCAACCCTTTCCTCTACAGGATTAAGATTATTTCCTTAAAAGCTGTAAAAATGTATTTGCCCTTCTATCTCAAGAAACACTGGGCTGACCAAAGCTCAACTGGTCACACTCCTTAGATATTCTACACTCACATTATTTGTGTTCCTAAGTGATCCTGATTACTTACAAATGGCCACCCATGCCAAAGCCACCTCTACAGAAGGAATTGTGAAGCATCTTCCCAGCAAGAGCAGAACGCAGGGGAAGAATTGCAAGCAAAAAAAAAAGTAAAACCAAGTTTCCAATATCCATTTCCAATGAATTATCTTAGCCATAAAATATTAAAACAAAACAAAAAGCACCTCACTGATGATTTAAAGGAATGATTTCTAAAATTGTGGTCTGTGTTACTCTCGGCTCTTACAAGAAAATGAGTATACGAAAAAGTGACTTGATAGTACTTACTTCATTTTCAATATTAATTTGTTTTAATTACATGACATGACAGATCATTAAAGGCAAACAGGTTCATCATAGTAATGCAAGCTTAATAGAGTGTTTAAAAAAATTCAATTTACTGTCACCATTGTTTTATTTCTTTCCTATAACAGAAAGCTGTTTGGAATGCATTAAAAAGGGCCAAAACCACTAACAAAATTCATCTGCTCCTCAGTATAAAAGCTGTTATCCTATGCTTCTGATAAAGTAATTTCCTTTTAAAACTATGTGGAAAGTCAAGCATAACCTATTTTAACAAGTGCAGTGCAGGCAATACCAACTGTTCCACAATCATAATTCGCAGGTTCTCCCCAAAACCAAAACAAGGGCACATAAACAAGTATCCTGCACTTCAAGGACTCTGGAATCAATAAGATGGATTTACTCCTATAGAAGTGCTCAGCAGTGGAAAGGGCAGGAGGGCTCCTTGCTTTCATCAACTCTTTCAGGCAGAGCCACAGCACAACTTGCTTTTGGACACAGTTCTCCACTCAGCTTCCACACTAGAAAATCCAATGAAAACCAGAGGCAAAGCAAAGCAGGAAGATTCTGGACTTTAAGTAACAGGTCAGAATGTGCTTTGGTTACGATGAGGCATTTAATTATTATCCAATCATTAATTCTTATTCCTGAACTTTGTTTTTACATTGCAGTAGGGATGGAGTGACATTAACACCTGGAGATCATCCCAATGAAGTCTTGAAAACTGTCTTTTATGACAGCAGATTATAATATGTCTCACAGAGAAATGCTGCTAGTTATTAACAGAAAGTTGTCCCCAAGAAAGGTATAGTGTATCACACCAGGGTTTATCCACCTTACTGCAGAGACAGACTCTTTTCTGCTGTCAAGATGCTTTTGCTATATGTAAATATTTAATGTTATTTCCATCATTCACTCAGTGCTCGTATTGTCTGTTCAAGCACCTATTACTGTCTGCCAGATACACTAGAGGATAACACTTACTCATGTCTAATGCTCAGTCACAGGCAAGCCCTACTCCTCAAATATTCTTCAAAGTCCCATAATTTATTAAGCACTGCACACAGGCCTGGATCATTTGCAGGATTTTACTTGTACCAGTGTAAGCACTGAATGCAGGGAAGCAGCTGTACCAGCTCATACAACAGTGAGACTGTAATGCTACACAGCGTTCCATAAGCAATTTAAATCACAGAAATAAATTTTACATTTCCTGAACTCCCATGCAAGAACTAGAGATCGTAAGAGAAAGATACTGGATGTATTTTAGTTAACATAATTCTACGAAAGGAAATCAAAATAAAGATCAGTGGTTAGTTTTACACTTAGAGCTGCACACATTACAAATCAGTGTCAGTCTGTCCATCACAGAAATCTGGATATGGAATATATAAAATGAAGCACAATATTTCATAAGCTGTAGCCTGATTTCACCTGCATTCACAGCATCAGCACAGGGTGTGCAAGGTGGTCAAGGCTGGTCTGTTCATACAGCCTTTTAAGATATAAGCAGAAGCACCCAGGCAGGGAGAGCTTACTATAGTCTCATTAAAAGAGCAGAAGAGAAGCCTTTAACAAGAAGGTATTTGAAATATAAGACTGTCACGAATTTTTAAGGCAAATGTTACTGTCAAAAGAGAAGAAAAATAATAAGTGGTAGGAGAAGCAGGACAGTTTGGTTTTGTTTCAAATCTTAATTTTCATTTAGACAAAAGATTTTTTGATTTTTTGTTTGTTTTATTTTGTTAGGAAACAGCATCACAAACAGACCACCAGTCAGTAGAATTATTCCTTCTATCCCAGTGGACACTTTATGAACATAAGACAAGATCTAACTGTTCATCAAGGAGCCTAGAAGGAAATGAAAACATTGAATACAAAAGATCTGCCTTTCAGTTAACATTCTTAATGTAAATTAGGGTTAAATGTGAATAAAATTAATATTTAATCACTTGAAAAACTTCTACTCCTTTCTACTCTTTAAACACTAAAACTTAATTATAAAATAATGTAAAACAAGTGTAAATTTAAAAGAATCATTTTGAAGTTTTGCATTAATAGTTCGAGACCTACTGACATGGATGAAACGAAGGGCAATCCCAACATTATGTTGCTTTAAAGTAACGTGTGACTCCAGTCCTTGCCAGCAGACAGCAGGAGCTCAGAGACACAGGGCAGTGCTGTGGTGGGGAAGGAGGGAGAGAGCAGGATGGAGTGAGGCTGCAGCAGGACAGCAAGGCTGGGCTCAGGTGCAAAGTCAAGCTGCAGGAAGAGGGAAAAGAGACCCAGTGCTCAGACTCCTTCTCAATACATTGCTTCACATATCACCATGGAGTAAAAAGCTCATGACATACAGGGACACAATCCAATAATTAATTACAATGCAGCATGATACTCAAAAAACTGTACAAAATCAGGGGCAAAACTTTCTCACATGAGCACAATATCTCTCCAAAGTCTTGCAGTCCTTATGCAATCTAACCCTAAACATTCATTTTGAAACACAAGGGGATCCTTTATGCTTTATGGTTTTGCACAGTTACAGTGTCACATTTACCATCACTTACCTTGCTGTCATGTGGGAAAGCTAACAATTTTTTTATATTCTAGCACAGAATTTTCCACGTGATTAAAAACAACATATAAAGCTCAGATTTTACAAAATTGTCCCTCCATGCAAGGCAATTTGGCTGTAAATAACTGAAGGGGCTCACTCCACCATTTGTCTCTATGCAAACTTTGAACTAAGCGCTGGTTAGAAGTTAATTAACTCTGTTAAAAGTCCACAGCCAGTAATGACATGCAGAATCTTGGATGTGTTTCCCACTCCTTTCTGCAGGACTAGATGATCCCTGTGGGTCCCTTCCAACTCATAGTATTCTGTGATTCTGTGATTCTGTGAAACTATTTGTCACTTGCAAACAATGTACACACCTGCAAGGCAAGAGGGAGCTCTCCTAGCAAGCATCAGACACACAGGGGAATGTATTGGAATGATGGAAACTCAAACCCAAGAACTTTCAGATCAGCTTTTGCCTACTCTGAGCTGAAAACTTCACCTTCCTCTCTTACACCCTAAAATTTCCCCCTGTACTTCATAGACTTCTTTTGACTAGAATTCTCTTGAAGTTATAACCTACTTCAAAAACTTCTGGATTCTATGAGGAGGTGCATGTGTCACAAAATTGGTTATGTCAGTAACAAACTGAATTCTAATATTAACACCATTCAACAAAATTCCAGTAGGATCATTCTTAAAGCTCAGCTTTACCAAAGTGAACACAGATTTGTTATAAATCGGGTACACAAGAAGTATTCCCCCAAATGAAATGTTTGCTACAAAAAATATTCTACTGAGCGTAAGTCATGTGTAGATGGTTTTAGAATGAAGTGAATTTAAATTCTGCCTGAGAGTTCTGTCAAGTAACAGCAACTTTGTGCTCATTCATCTGAATGAGGCAGCTCAGTGGTAACACGGGAGGGAAAAAAATCACCTCAGAAATTTCGGGTTGTGCAACATGAACAAAAATTCTCTGCCACATTTAACCACATCAGCATTCTACACAAGTGGGGGAGATTAGACTGGATGTTAGGAAGAGTTTTTTCCCAGAGAGAGTGATCCCTCAGTGGAATGGGCTGCCCAGGGAGGTGGTGGAGTCGCCATCCCTGGAGGTGTTTAAGGTCAGACTGGATGAGGAGCTCAGTGACATGGTCTGGATGGTGGGAGGCTTGGATGGATGGAGCGTGGTGCCCGTGGTTCCAGGGTTGTGGGCCTGATCCCTGTGTGGGCGTTCGCTTGGGAGTTGGACTCGATGATCCTGTGGGTCCCTTCCAACTCAGAATAACCTGTGAACCTGTGAGATCATGTGTGTTGCATATGGACCAAAGATTCATATCACACTTAAAGGCTCCAAGAGCTACAATGACAACCTTTAGGACTTTCTTCCTCTTTTTAATCTTTTGGTCAGCTAGCAAGCCAACTACAAACTACAAATCTTCCACTGAGATCTCTGAAAAGACAACTAAATGTTTAATGCCCTGACCAGTAGGATATTTTGTTAGAATGGACATGGAGTCAGAAGAACCTTTTATTTAATTTCCAGCGCTAATTTTGTAATTTTTCTTTGTCCATCACCAAATCAACCAAGCTTATTTCTCCTCTCCTCTATCTTCCTTCAAGATTGTTCCAAGACCTAAAAAAGAGCAAGAAACTCATGTCTTAGTAATTTCAACCAAATATTAATTTTGTCCCTAAATAAGCATATGAACAAAACCAGTCTGCTGTAAAATAAGGACATAAATAGAAATTATAACAGCTGGTTGAATTTGGAACCAACCAAGGGGAGAAGGATGCCAATCACCTCATCACAGCTAATCACCCCTCAATAGATAGACATACCTTTAATGATCAAGATAATCAAGATGATGAAAGAAAGTAGATTCAGGCCATACAACTATCAAACAGCTCAGCAATTTGCCCGAGGGCAAAGATGGACATGTCAAAAGGTAAGCAGGCAACTTGCAAAACACATGATAGCTAATGATCAAGAAAGCAAGAATAATTCTGCAAGAAATTAATGTAACTAAAGGCATATTACACGTCTAGCCTCACTCATGCAGTGTAAAAGGATCCAAAGAAGGGTCTAATGCTTGGAAATCTCTCCCCTCCCCCTTTCCAATCAAAGCAGGCATTACTGTATTTCAAAGAACCTGGCACAAGCCAGGTACAAGCCAGTCCTTAAGAAATACCATGACAGATTTTAGTACTAGGCAACAATGATTTTGTCTACCTGTATCCTTCTTTTGGTACTTCATGGCCAATTACGGTAGAAGTTGCTCAACAGGATGCACACATAAGAAAATTCCTGTCACAGAGCAGATGCAAATTTAATTACTTTAAGTTAAACCTTCCATCTTGTCTAGAGGTCCTTCAAAAATGCAACTGTAAACAAGCACTACATTGCAATCAGGTGTCAAGGGCTTATTTGATCTCTTACAAAATATGTCACAAATCACTGGCAGAAAGTGGGTCGAGAGGGAGAACAAAGGAAAAAACTGTCAATGGACTAGGTAGCTCATGTGAGTGTGCCTATTAGTGCACTGGATCTTCCTGCTCCTGTCTAATGCTGTCCATATAAAATCTTCTTAGTCTGACAGTGTTCTGTTATCCTACATTTGATGTAATTTTTCTCTAGTAAGCAAAAAAAAAAAAAAGTCTGTGAAAAGAACTGAAAGAGTAACCAGAGAAAATATTGAAGATTATTCTACTAAAATATCAATTTTGTGCTGTTCTTCCTTTCTGGTATGTAGAACTTCTAAAAAGCTCTACATTTTGGAGAAAATAATCACATAAAAGCTGGGGGTAAATTAACTTTACATTGCAATAGAATTACAGATGGCCCAAATCAAAACACAACTGGTAACACATTCTCTTAAGGAAAAAAATTACAGTATTTTACAACTGGCCAGAAGAAAAGCAGGTGCATGTGATGCACACATTTCACCTTTCTCTCAAACTAAAGAACCAGACAGATCTGCAGTCTTCTGGTGGAGCTGAAATGCTGATGCTCATGAATATCTGCACTACAACATAGCCCAGGATGGACAGAGTTTACACAACAAAGTAATGGTAATGTTAAGGAATTTATGGATACACAGCTATGGGGACATACCTCTTATGGCTGAAAGACTGGGTGGGTATTTTATGGAGTAGAAAAACCTTATAGATGTACATAACTGAACAGTTTTCTGTACACACTCAGTGAAACCATCAATTAAAGCTATAACTAAAAAATCCATTAAAATTCCTGACAATATGCTGAATATTGCTCAGAGTTCTTCTGAGACCTGTGGAGCTGAAGAATAAATGAATTGTGCAGCTTCAGCCACAAAGACTCACTGGGCTGCAGAGCAGAGCTTGAACATGCTGGGGGTGGGGGGGAACCCACCCAAAATACACTGGGCTACAGCAGCTCTGCCACTGGGGGCGAGAAACAGCTCCAGGAATGGCACTTGTAAGAGCCCCCAGAGCCACTAAGCAAAGTCAGGCAAGCTGTAGGACACACAAGCCCTTCTTCAGCCTTGTCTAACTTTTATAATCTTAAAAGTTGGTCTAATATACATTACCTATCAAACTTGTCATAACACAGCAAGTAAAATATCAGAACAGATACTCTTACATTACATACTTAAATATCACCATCAGAAACTTGAACTTAATTTTCTCCGATCCAAACTTCTATATAACATTTACTGAAGATTTTGCTTAAGTGCCTATTTATTCAGAAAAACAAATAACTGGGAAAGACCCTCAATTGTGTTAATTATTTATATTAATATTACAACACATTTTCAGGAGACTAAAGCTCATCTTTATTATCTGTAATACAATTTACTTTTTCAAAACCAGTATCTTGAAGAACCAACTTAGAGAAGCCCTACAAAGTCAGAAAAGGCCCTGCCAAAACAGGACAAGGCGTTCCTCTTTCACACAATCACACAAACTGGGGTACAGGGGCTTAACAACACCCAAGCTTTTCTATATTGCCTTAAGTCAGCAGAGTAGCTAAAGAAGAATCAGTAGGAAGCTGCCAGCCTACACTGGACAAGGCCTGACTTTGCTCCCTACACAGGCAGCTGTTTTTCCCATTTAATCCGAGCTGCATGTCACATTTATCAAACTGGTGAGTTTAGTTTAGTTCTGTTTAACATATGGCTCATGCACTCTTTGCTGCTACTGAGCAAAGAAACCAAGTTGTTAAGTTTTCCCACCCAGATCCCCTCATTAGCAGAACACACCCCGTTAACGAAGAGCCAATGCTCTTAATTCTTTAAATGGGAAATTTTCCTCTTGTTTCCAAAAAAAACCCCAAAACAAACAACCAAAACCCTCAAAGAGAACAGTTGTAAGTGTAATCTATTTTATTCATATATTAGATAACTGAGTAGTTGCACTCACTCCTTTAGAAGTGATTTTTCTAACACTGCATTTTCCAACAAAAATGCACAAGATCAATTTATCTCATTCCAATAAAATTTAAATAGTGCAACACATTCTTCATCTACCCATATTATAAACTCTTGTGTACATTAAGTGTATAATATTATTAATACTAATGTTTCTGTAGGCTATTCCTAAAATAAATGGTAGACAAAGTCATTCCATCTATTACACATGGAGCTCAGTAACAGCTGTAAATGGGAAAATTGCAATGGACATACTGAGTAATAATCAGAACTAAAACAACAACTGTAACAATATATCCATTGTGTAAATGCTCTGATTATAGAACCACAGACTAATCTGTAATTTTTCATCGCTGATAAACACTGGTAATCAGCCAGAATTCAGACTACACTGAAACACAGCTGCACAACCTACTTGATTTATTAATTTAATGAGATAGACGCAGAAAATATTTTGTTTACTATGATAGAGAAATATGTGCAGCATGACACCAAATCACCATCCTGCCTCAAAACTGCAGCTAGCAAAATGTACTACGTATACCTTTCCACGTACATAGTTACAAACATGACAAAGAGAGTTTTGCCAGCAGAGTGTCACAAAGCTGTACTGGCTTGTCAGAAGTTCACTGAGACTCCTTGTTAACATTTCCAGGCAGCACGTGATCCCAGTTTAGAGCCTGCAAGAGCAACTGCTCATGGAAGAAACAGATTGAGGTAATTTTGTTTGAGAGCTTTGGTGATCTTAGCTAGAAATCTTTTAATTAACTCCAATATCTTAACATTTTCATTACTTTACATGTGATAATGCCCAGAAATTATCTGCAGAAGCACAAGAAAACTACGTGGCATGATACGAACACAACTGTAAGGCTGGCTAAGAAAAGCCTGGATCATTTCTAAGACTGGACACAATCAAAGGCCTAGTATTTGGGACACAAGGCATGAAGGCAGGATGAAGAAAAATCCCCTTTAGTGCAGTACTGAGTGTCCCCCCTCTCATGCGGGAGGCTGGGGGCTCGATTCCCACCAGGGAGGCAGTGGTGCTGTTTAAGAGTTGGACTCAAGAATCCTTGTGGGTCCCTTCCAACTCAGAATGTTCTGTGATCAAGTAATTTGATAAAGAACTGCCACAGTCAAATATTGGGCATGATTTTCTGTTCACAATGCTAATTCATTAAAAGGAAAAGACTCAATGTTGCAAACAGATGATTACCTAAAGGCTCCTTAGGAAAATGCATTTTCTTGCATTTTCTGCCTCTTTACCAAGGGTCACACAAACTCACCAGAAGAGGTTGAGGTGTGGTCCAGCTTCATGATAGTGACCAGATGGGGAAGATGCTGCAATTGGCATAAAGCCCAAGGAGAAAGAAATCTGTGGGGATGTGGGGAGAGAAAAACATATCTGACAGCAAGACAAGAACTCTCTCCCAGACATCATCCATGGGGATCCTTCATTCCCCTTTGCTTATGTTGTCACTGCATATGCCCAGGATGATTGAATATATTATGCATGGGAATTAATCATGCCACTGGCACTGTCAAGAAGTCACCAAGCTTTTATTATGCATGCAAAGTTCTGCCATTTTGCACACGCAGATGAAGTTTGGAATTCTCACACAAAGAATTCCAAAAGTAAAATAGAAAGCAGGGATTAGGCCCAGGGTTACAACAGTAGAGAAGATTCCACATGCAAAGGAGATTTGCTGAGAATAAGTAGACATGCTAAAGAGTTTAGTCTTTTTCAGCCAGGTACCTCTCCAAAGGACTCAGTGCCCAAGTCCCAGGAGGTACTTATGCATGAGCAGATCATTGTTCTCCCCAACTACTGGCTTGGTTTTTTTTTTCATTATTTGCAGCTGTTAACATTCCATGCCTAAAAATATCTTCTATTTCTTTCTTCAGTATCAATTAATGACCCTTGCTCACTACTTCTCAGAAAATAAGAATTAGCAGATGCCAATGGGGAAAAATTACTTGCTTTAAAAAAAATTTCTTGCACTTACACTGCCTAACAGTCTCACCTGAATTCATCTGAATATAAACGACAGCATAAAAACAACTTNTCCTGTAGTCGCTCCTCATAGGGCCTGCCCTCCAGTCCCTTCACCATCCTCGTTGCCCTTCTCTGGACCCTCTCAAGCAGCTCAACATCCCTCTTAAACTGGGGAGCCCAGAACTGCACACAGTACTCAAGATGAGGTCTGACCAGCGCTGTGTACAGGGGAAGGACAACCTCCCTGGACCGACTGACCACACTGTTCCTGATGCAGGCCAGGATGCCATTGGCCTTCTTAGCCTTCTACTCTGTTTGTTCCAGTAGTGCCAACCAACCCTCTCCAAACACGTCAGTGTAAGAGCTGGAGAGCCTTGGCCCCTCACGTGTCCTCACAGTTAAAGCTCCTTTCCAGAAAATGACAGGAAATCTCTTGAACAGCTAACCACACACGTAAATTCATTTATATACACTGTCCACAGCAGTCACTCATTACATCCAGTCAAATAAATGCTGGGATTTTACACTGGAATCCACGAGGAGTTTGGCTTTGTAACTCAAGTTTTATTGATACTTCATCACTCAGTTCTGTGTCACTTTTCTGTTTATCTAATCTTCCCCCCAAAATACCACATTTCCCCTCTTTCTTGAGTTCTTATTTCCTTCCTTCATTGCTCATTGCCTGCCTTCACTCCTGACTTCATTCTCTAATTATAATTTTTGTAAGAACTGAATTATATCCTGTTCTTTACTTAAATTCCTTGGAATTGAACTGGTCAAAAGAAAAAAAAAAATCGCCCTCCATTGATTATGAAACCACAACCAAAAAAAAGACCCCAGCATGATAAATAAATGAGCTTGTTAATGTAAAATTCTAAACACTCCAAATTGCAAACTTGGATCAAATCACAGGCAGTCGAGCACCAGTTAATGTAACCCTGAATTCCATATACACTTAGACATTGAAAGGGCAAAGCTCTGTAAAGCAGTAAGCTTTTACTTTATATGTAGGTCACAGTATCACAGTATCACAGTATTAACAAGGTTGGAAGAGACCTTGGAGATCATGGAGTCCAACCTGTAACCCAACACCAACCCATTGTCTAAACCATGACACTAAGTGCCTCCCCTACCCTTCTAGGATAAATCACAATCATTCTACTCACTTGACAAATCCAAATTGTTGGGACTGAACTGTTCTGTCTCTCTTTAATCCAGCCATACCAAAAGATGCAAGGATTAAACTGATATTTCCACAGATATTGCTATACTTTCAACAGTGTAAAATAACCTTGATCTAATTAATCAGCTCATCATGCTCAAAATTCTTTCAAGCAAAATTCAAATTTACAGCACTTTATACCACGGCATAGCCCCAGCTTTAAGGAAACTGGACATTGACCCGGCATAAATACCATTTACCAGGTTGGAAATAATTTACTGCTTAAAGTTCTTTTTCAGGATGGTTTGACAACTACCTCCTCTTTGCCATGCCTTAAAAAAAGAATAATTCTAAACTATGAATGAAAACAAAAGCTAAATTATTTAGGGTTCAGAAGAGTATCATGTCAGAATTTTCAGACTCTAACAAGGCACACTTCATTGGTCTGTCTTAAATGAGTTAATATTGACTTTCTAGATTTCACCTTATTCTATTGTAAATCCACTCAATACCAACAGATTTCTACCTTCCTCAAGCACACTCCAGGCTTTAGGATAAAAAGAGTTTAATGAGCTTGACTTGCAAACAGCCAAAACTAGACTAAAGTTTATGAATTGTATGCTTTTTTAAAAAGGCTTCCACGCCTTCTAAGGATATTTTTTCATTTTCTCTCATGGATATTCACTTATGATTTCCCTCATCCCAAAAATGCACATTTTGGACATCGGCTTTATTTTTTAAAAAATGAAAAGAAGTATCAGTTTGGCAAGAAGAAGTTGATTTCCCACCCCTGAGAGCCTCACAGCTCTAGCAACAAAACTTTTTGAATTAATTTATTCAAACAAGACACAAGATTATTATGCAAAGAACTCACACACAAAACATCTGCATTTCATCACGACCTTGCAAAACATGAAGAAGAGCTGAAACACACTCTATTATTAAATACTGATAAAGAATGTAACAGAAATCTTCCCTTCAGCTTTCAGCTCAGGTTCTGACTAGTATGAAGCAAACCTTCCTTTATTTTACAGAACTGTAGAGAAACATTACTAATACCTTAAATACATTTGAGTACTCTTTGTTTGAGATGTTCCAGCCCTACAGTTTAAATCAGCTCTCCAGGTTATATATATTTCATCAGGCACAGCTACAGTAAATGACAACCAATATCTAGTGACTGTTAAATTGGTACAAAGCTATAAATGCTTTGAAATGCTTTGGATATGACACCAATGATTTCCAGAATACAAGAAATATTGTTACTTGTATTAACAAAGGGCACAGTTAAACCCTCCCAGTTGCACAGTACACAGGTACACCAGAATTTCAAGACCTCGCCCAAGACCCAACCCAGTACCAAAAGGCCTCAGACAAGCAGAAAGCTGGGTCAAATGCACAACTGGAACGTGGTGTCTGAAGTGGCCAGAAGGAATCTCTTGATACATCCTGTGATACCAAGGGCTCACACAATAAAGAATCTCTGCATTTCTTCACAACCTTGTTTAGTACCATAAACCAGCTTCTTCTTTCTACCCCGAGTATATTTTATCAGCAGCTAGAAATGTCAGACACTTCTATGGCAAACAGAACTATCCTGGCCTTTTTTATTTTCCTACACACCAATACTAAAGAAGGTGACAATATAATCTGCCCCAGGCAACTCTATCACCAGCCACAGTAGACAGGTCATTTTCCTTTTTATCAAAGAGGGGAGTAGGTCATCACATTTTAGTACATGTTGACACCAGCGCTAGTAAAAAGAGATAAGAATTCAGTGCCCTTAAGGTGCCTTAACCTCTATTTTACCTAATACAGATATTTCACAGCTCCGGCATTAAAGCAGCAGACAGACAGATTTGTACCCTGAAAGAATGGACTACAAAGGTCTCAACCTCTGTGACAAGCTGGTATTTGTACTGCAGAGAGCACAGGTGACAACGAAGCACTTCCCTTAAGGTATCTACCTCTCTTTCATTTTGGGTAATAGGATTCTTTTTTTCATTTAACACCACAGAGAATCACGGATGTTTTACCGCTCAAGCCCGGCTTTTGAACACTCTGAAGTTGAAATAAAAAGCACATGCACACCTCCTGCCATCCTGAGAACAACTTCAGAAGTTCCTTTGTGTGATTAAAATGTTTTGCTTTCAGCCGGGATATTCTTAATTCAGAAAACAAAATAAAATAATGACACTTAAACGCTGTCATCTTTATTCACTGGGGTTTCACTTTCATATTCTAATACCTGAAGAAAGTTGGAAAATGCTTTTATGGCAATCCTCTTTTTATCTTTTAAGGCAATGGGAAAAGACACCGTGTCTTAATTGTTAACACATAATCACCTGTAGTTAAGAATTTGCTTTTTATTGAATTTTGTGTTAATAAACTGGTTTCACCACATCCTTTTAAGATAGTGATAAGTTTAAAAGATTTGCAGGATAAGAGCAAGAATATCACAAACTTTTAGTTATTACACAGACTGACAGCATTCACAAAAGTTCTTCCATTTGGAAAAACATAAGGACATAAAGAGACTTGCAATAAACTGCATAATGATGCTCAGATTCTTCTGCACATCAGTGTAAAATGTCACTTGAAAACAGGAAAAAGAGCAGCCTCTGGTCAGAGAAGGAACAGGTATTCAAGAGTTTAAGTGAATAAAAAATTGTGCTGGAAGATTCTAAACTTTTCTCCCCCAGGAACACAACAACAAAACAGTATTATTAACTCCCAGTAGAAATTAAACTTTGATTTGTACAGTGAGAGAAAGAGGCAACATCCATCTGAAATGAAAAATAACACTCCTTTAGTTTCAAAGTACTCTGGTCAGTTCCTCTGTTAATTTTGGTAACATTTCTTTAAACTGTGGAGGACAAAATAGTAGTTCTGAGTTCAGGGACCACACCAACAAACACAATGGCTTGTTATTTAAATGCATACCTAAAGGCACTTAAATGACTGCATATTTGCATTTATACACCCTTCCAAAATGTCATCCTTCTTCACCAAAACTGCTCTGAGGGAACACATTGCTTCAAAAAATGGAAACATAAATCAAAACTTAGTAACTCTGTGACCAGCTTAAGGTGTTTAGAAGATCATAGTTTTAACATCTAACACCAGACCACCTCATCTGCCAAGGAATCCTGCACACTTATGGCATGCACATGGACATGTATGTATGCACACAAACACATGCACTTTATACTCTCTCAGACTAGGCACAAGTCAAAGGATTAGCAAAGAGTAAAATCAACCAGTTAGACTGGGAAAGACCAACACCATTTATGATTAATGAAGAAGACCACAGAGATCTGCATGACACAACACACTATTATAGATCAGTATCTGAAGGCTCTTGCAAATGACACTGTAAGGAGAAAAAAATAAAATCTGGCTTAGAAAATACATCGAGGGCAAAAATACTCAGAAAATAACACCTTTTGTTTCCAAGTAGTCTAGCCAATAACCACCACCATGATTCTGTTGTCTTTGCTATATTAGCATGAAGATGTTTTGAAATTTGAAGGGTAAAACCCCCTAATTTTACAGCCAGTTTGCAAGATAATGCTACTTTTGTGCTTTGGATAGAAGTCATTATGAACATGTTCTAGTGACTCTCTGCTTTATTAAGTTGATATTTTGCGATTTCATTTTAATATAGCACTACAATTGCAAAGGAACAAAGATATTTTGAGAGAACACAGATATGTCTGAAATCCAATAAACTAAATTGCAGCCACAGACAGCTGTTGCCCAAGTGAATAGCAAATGCTGCTCTAAAGCAGGATGTGACTATTTGAAGCATGAAGCAATTCAAAGTGCATATTTGTTAATATATAAAAATTGCATAAGTGATTTACCTACACACCAAGTTTACATTCACAATTAACCCAGGGGTACAATTCCCATCCGTTAAATTAAGGATGAGATTCAACTCCAAGTATCTTTGGCATTCATTATCAGAAGATACAAAGATGTCTGCCTGTTAAATACGTAATTTCAAACATTTATTACTTAGTGAATTTTAGTCTTATTGACTCTTCATATTGGATTTCGATGCTTTTTTATACACTGCATTCTGTGCTCAAGAGAAAAATGACCATTTTATATAGCCTTCAGTTTTTTATTTTTTAATGATAAATTCACTCTTCTCTTCAAGGCTTTCAAGAGGGGAAAAAAGTCCCTGAAATAAACATTTCAGTCATTTTAAGTTTGCACAACTGCTTTACAAATCACACGGCCTGACCTCCTTCTCTAATATTACATTACAGCCAGATCCAAAATAACATTCCAGTTTGACAGCTAACCTCAAGCACCACTGGTCCAGTCTCTCGCTGCTTATTCTGCTGGCTGAGAAGCTGATGGGATACGCAAGACAAGCTGAGAGTTTAAGTGGCAGAGCTGTTCAAATCTAAATCGTGCTATTTGAAACTTAGACCACAAGAGACAACAGTTCACTTTTTACCATGGCAGCAGAATCAACCTCTTGGCCCTGGGAAAGTCAGATGAATACATTTAGCACGCACAAAAAATATCTCCCTATATTATGATCAAAGACATATTGAACACACATTTTTTATGCACATTCGATTGTACCGTTGACAGTCCTGGAAGTTAAGTAATATGGACTGCTGCACATAGGATTCAATCCTTGCTGGAGCCCAATGGCAGCTACTTCTGACAGTGCAATAATGACAAGCACGTTGCAGGCCAATGCCCGTCATCCATGAACATCCCGGCCTGCTCCGGGCGTTGCGCGGCAACTAAGCGGGCGGTCAAAGGTTAAGTTCGAAGAAGACAGCGATGAAGGGCAACTGTCATGCACCACTGAGTACTGTGAGGCAGCAAGGAGTGGTTGTCTTCTGAAGAACATGCAAAATGTTCTCATTCTGTCCAGGCAGACACGAATTTGAAGGTCCTAAATGAGACCACTGCCAATTCACAAAGAGCCAAACTGACAGCATGCCAGTCAAACTGTCTCTCTCAAATTTGACTTTTTTTATGTCAAATCACAAATGCATGCAAAGTGTAACATTAAATACAACTCCCAGCAGTTCTTTTAAGCAAGCCAGATTTGGCAGGGTGGCAAGAGTGAAGGGAAAGACATGTAAACTTTTTCCCTTCTCAGTCTTTTAATATTTAAGGGAAGTTCAGTTACTTCAAAAGAAATTCTTCCATTTGGTTGTAATGCTATTCCTTTACTTCCAAAATTACATCTGTCATAAACCTTTTTCTAAATACTGGGGTTTCCTCCAGTATTAAAAAGCTGAGACTAACAGCTTATAATTAGGTCTAATACAATCACCTGAAATTTAAATGTGGCATTTGTGTGTTGATATAGGAGCATATATTAAAGCATGCAACTAAATACTTTTCATCTAAATATTCTGAGCATTTCTGTTATAAATGGTACAATAACAGTATATTCTATTTGTTTAAAAGCACTGTTTTGTGTGGAGTTATGGCTTGAACAGCATGATTAACAATGAAATTGCATTATTTTGCATAAAACATATACATCTTACTTTTAAACCATTGCCAGCAAAGATGTATATTTTTACTTACACATTTAAATTATGTGATCATATTCACGTTAGCCTCTATTAACATATAAAAGACTTCAAGAAAAATAGAAATACTTTTTTCTATTAGATAAACAGTGATGTCTCTCATCTTTCATATGAATGAATGCTTGACACTAAATTTAATCAGGTTGACAAAGGATCATATGGGTGAGCTCTTTATGCCCTTTTCATGAACAGTCCATCTCCTCTGCACTTCCAAGGCCAAATGCTGCCTTCAAAAAGCAGATCAACATGCAAAGTGCTTGTTTCTTTTGCTGGGTCACTGCTGTCACCCCACCTGTGACATGACTGCTTTGTACCACCTTCTCTCATGATACCAACACATTAAAGACCTCATCACAAACTGTGCTGTGCAAACTCGAGAGAAGATGAATTGTCATTATTTATGAGGAGTACTTTGGATCATGAAGCATAAAACCACGTGTCTGTCACATACACACACACAGAGCACAAATTCTTTAAGGCAGGAACTATATTCATATGTTCTATTGCACATACTAACAACACTTTTCATATCACAGATAATGACCAATCTACTGTCCTGATCACACTGAATTACTTCCAGGAAGCCAAAACCATAAAATCACAATTCAACTTTTTTTGGACTGAAGAATAAATTTCAAGGCTCTTCTCCATAAGCAAGAGGGCTCCATCTAGAGCAGATGCTATAAATTTGGAGAGAGCTCATCAATGTCTTTTACACTGTATGAGGGTGGAAGAAAGAAAATCATCACGCTTTAATTGCTAGAAGACTTGCTTGGTTACACATCCATTTATCCCAGCTACTTCCTCTCCTTCTGCCCTATAATGAGGTCCAAATCAATTCAGAAGCCGTTCTGCACTTGAGATTTCCAGATCTTAAATTCTGGGTGTCTTGACTTCAGTCTTCATTCCTGAAGCACGTTAACACCCCTGCACACAAACTGCACTTCTGACACTTCCACCGTCAGCTCTGCAGTGCACCCCCCCCACACACACACACACACACTCACACACACACACACTTCAGGCAGTCAAATCCTGTCCAAATGAGCTGGACTCACTGCACACACGTGAGATGACCACAGGTAAAGAGACTGTACAATATAAATACTTCAGTAACATAAGCAGTTTAAACAGCTCAGGGAAGGCTGACCAATATCTACAGTTCATTATAACAGTTAACACTGCTCAGAGCTCTGCTGTACACCCTTACCAAGCACAACCACTTGCAACAGGCAAGGCATTATGAGAAGTTTTCTAAAGTATTGGTTCCCATAGATGGAACTTTCATACAAGTTTCAACTCTTATTTGCAAAAATAGTAAAGGGAAGCTCACAGAACGTAACTTGAAAATAAGAACACCAAGATCACAGAGAAACCCAGAAGAAAATAAAGCTTTTAGAAAGAAATTCCCCATGACACATTCAAGCAAAATTGGTCAAAGAGACAGGCACCCAAGAATACCAGTTTTAACTCAGGCAAGTAAAAGACTTTTTTTTTCATAACTATTTCATATCATATATTCATATTATTTTTCATATCTATATATATGTTATATATATTCAGAAAATAATCAGAAAAGAATACAGCCAAATATGAATTGTTTCCAGATTTAAAGCTAATTAACTTGCATAAACTTATCCTTTTGAACACAATTTTTAGATAGCCCTTTCTAAAAATACAGATTTCAAAAGGCCTACTGCTTTGAGACAACAGTTGGGTTTGTCAAAGCATCTTGCCCAACCTGAGTGCACATTCAAAATCACTAGGATGGGGTTTCTAAAGTCCTTTAAATGCTTGGGAAAATCCTACCAATTTCCATTAGAGTTAACAAAAAAATCTATTAAATGTGCATTTGAACAGGAATTTTACCAGTTAAACTGTTAGAAGTGTATCTAAGGGGCATGGCTTTTGCAGAGTAGTAACAGCAATGATTTCCAACACAACAGTTATTGAAGCTACTGTTGATTTTTTGGAGATGAAAACCTAATCTGATCTTTACCTCCTTTTTTCCCCTATAAGCATGTACAGTGTAACAGTCATGATTTCTCTCTAGTAAGATCCAGCACATGAGGACAGAGAAGGCATGAGAAGTGGGAGGTTTGCTCAGAGTAAAATCTCACACCAGTATAGAGTGGAATCTCTGGTAAATTACAGGCAGAAGTTTCCATAATTTTAGTATCTGTACAGAAATACACAAATCAGACCCTGAATTTAATATTAGGAGACATTTAAGTACAGTTTTAAACCTTAGAACATAATCAGCAACATATTTTAATCAGGTACCTTTTCAAGTATTCCCTCCATGAAGTGGCAGTTGCCTGAGGGTTATGAAATAATACTAAAAACTTTATAATCATTCATTGATTTAGTTTTGAGCATAGTATATCATTTGAATCCAATGGGAACATAAAGAGCTATTTGTGAGGTCAACCACAGTACAGACAGAGGCTGACACGATATCGATGGCAAGGTGGAAAGAAATTGCCAAATAGAGCAGATCAATACCTCGTTTCACTGTTACACCCTTCTGGAGACATAAAATATATATCTTTACAGCTACGAAAATAATAATAATGAAAGTGGGAGATAAATGCTTCCCTCAAGGTAAACTATTTGATTAGCTGAGGGCAAAGGTGACAAGAGCAGTTACACTAAAGTAACTTCACAGTCTTAAATAAAAACAGTGGGAAGAGCAGCAGATAAAAGGGAAAATGAAGCCAAACAAGTTCTAAGAGATAAAGATGTAATTCCTTTAGAAAGAGGAGTCACATGTACACAAAGGCAAAAAACTGTTCAGCTAAATCAGGTAGAGCAGAGTTTCCTCCCATAACCAGAGTCCAGCACTAAACAAGTGCTCTGACATTTCAGCACTACCACTTTCTATCCAAGAAAGCCTCAAATATGTGTATGTTTAATGTGTCCCATACTTTAAATGCCAATAAATACTCAAATCATATTTTCCACTAACAAGATACAACAATACAGTACAATACTCTTCAGTCTCAGCTGAAGGAAAAAGGATAATTTGATATTTTGGGTGCTCTTGGTCATCACAGGTTAATTAAATAATTTAAGAAATAGTTGAACTATTAAAAGCATGAGAGCCCAATCCTAGTTCAGCTGAAGGTTGCATAAGTTTGATAATCAAATGCACTGGGAACAGAAACAAGATTTAGGCAATCATGGTTTGGCTTGTTTAGTTTTCAGTAACCTGGCTCAGACGAAACTGAATCCTATCTGCTGTGAAAGGAAGAAATGTAATAATTATTCATCAAATTATTTTTAAAATTTATAAATAAAACTGAAAGTAGGCCCAGTAGAGACAATTCTCTACAGCTTCATTTAAAAAATGCCCATTTCCATCTAAAACTTCTAAGATTACAAGATGAATTGACAGTCAGAAGACTACAAGATCTGGATGACCTCTGTCTGAGCCTACCCAGCGTTCTGAAACTGGATCACCTGCTGACAACTTCCACAAGGCTTTTCCTGAGAATTATATTTACTGAAACTCCAAAATTCAATCCACACAAAATTTTGTTTTCTACAGAAAACAGGAAGGCTTTTCAAAATGTATTTTCTCTTATTTGAGAGGGTAAATTTCATTTTCTGGAATGATACAAGTTATAGAAAACTAATGTAAGCAACTATCATCATCTTTTTGGAAATGCAACTCTAACACTGTATGTTACTGTCCCAGTGCTGCCGTTTGAGAACACACTTATGGTTAATAACAGTCTCATTGCAATTTACTAAGACTACAGGAAACTTTGAAGTTCACCTTATATTTGGCAGTGTAGCTTTCAGCAGGATAATGAACTCCTCTAAATCCCATCATGACACAAGATGCTTTGCTCTACACATTTCTATTCTGTTGCTTGAAAACTATAGTAAAGAGTTCAACAGAAGAAGTGGAATTTAGCAAGAAATATATACTGTGTTCATATTCTTCCTCTAGAAGGGAGGGGAAAATTCAATGTTCTGAGGCAGACAACAAATCAAAATCCCTGTAAAGACACTGCTACTCCCATACATTTTAGGAACTGTGAGGTCTCTCCAAACGATACAAGCTGCATCAGTTAAATTACAAGACAGAAAGAAACCAGAGGGGTAATTAGGTAAATAAAAATTATGATTGTTTTTCCAGAGCAAAAATCTAATCAACACAACAAACAAAAATTTCCTAAAATGTATGGAACACTACCAGAGTCTTTAAAACAAGCAACCAGTTCTGAATCTTGTCCCCCTTCTGGGACACTCCCTGCCTGCCCTGAGTGGCCAAGATCCCAGTGCAGGAGCCCAGGGAAGTGAGTCCAGTGCACGGCCAGGGTTCATGGGAGCATTTCCATCAGCCGTGTCCTACGAGGGACCGTGCACTGCTGGACACAGCCCAGCCACAGGTTCAGCTGGCCAGAGGATGCACAAGTAGGAGATGTCAGCTGCCAATCTAAATGCACAACACTGAAAACACAGATGAGGCAGAGGGAAAAGGAAAAATAAAGAAACTGTCCCATACTCCAATATGGAACACATGCGGCTCTCCAGATCATGTCTCTTGTAGTGGATCACAGAGATCAAAGTAAACTGAAGATCTTCAGATCTGCACTGGATTGCACTGGCACTGGACTTCTCTTACACAACAGCCTCATAGGCCACAATCCACAGAACAGGAGTTACTGCTTTGAGTAGACTTTCTCCTCACATCCTCAGTTCCAAGATCTTTGAAGATTCTAATGTGTGAAGCATAGATCTGTTCTTATTTACAGCAAAAACAAGTGACTGAATGTAAAACAACATGTTTAATAAATCTGCAGAGCCCAAAGTACCGATATAATTCTGTGCAGAAAGATGGACACACACTTCTTAATGAAGTGGGTGATGTTCTAGTTAAAACAAAAAGACAACCCTGGGCCATAGCTGAGATTAAACACGCTCTCTTGCAAAGGAAGCTCCTGCTATTACCAATGTAAAGGCTTTAAATCACAAAAAATAAACCATCTAACAGTCTGTATTCAATAGTCAGTAGAGAGTCAGGACACAGACTGATTTGGATTAACGCATTTTCAGTTATAACAAGTAATTTTACAGAGGATTAGTATCCTGATGGTCTGATCAATACTGGGCACTGCTGCTATTACAGATGAAGAGAAAATTATCCCTCCAGTAATAAAGTGTGTATGTCTTGGTTCTCCTTCATTTGCCCAGTCCATTACTGTAATGGCTCCAGCATTAGCAGCTGAGGCAATTTAAACAGCAGGAATGTGATGAATTTAAAAGCAAGAAACATTTGCCACTCATTCTTTCTTGTATTTTATTCTGCATATGCAAGGCTTCTACCTGACCATTTCCAATATACAAATCATGTGCTACGTGACTATCAACACTATTTCTTAATTATTGTCTCATTAATAATTGGAAGGGCCAATAATGTGATTACCACAAAAATTGCTACTGGCATATTGGCTGCTGATTCTGCTAAAACCTGCACACCATTTACCTAAGCAGAAATATGACATGACAAGAAGCTTATTTAACTGCATCGAAGATGTTTCATTAACTTCCCCTAAATACAACTCCTGAAAGAAGCTATTTAATCTGACAATTAGAAAGTTTTGTTTGGTTTGGTTCTTTTTAATAATACTTTTATATCTTATGAAACAGAACAATAAAAGGAAACAATAAATCAACAGAATATTTGACCAAACTGTTATAAGAGAATGTTAAAGTTTATATCCTTCATTGGGTGATGTTTTTCAGCATTAATCCTAGAATCATTCCCTTAATCACACTCTGAGAATACTTGCCTAATTTTGCCATAGCATTAATACACTGAAACAACCTCTTTTTTCTTGTAAATATGTATTATTTTCCATGCAGACGAAATTAGAACAATGCAGGAAATAAGACTTTCATTGAATTCTCAGTCAAGACACTGTATTCCCTTTTACTCCTTGTAAATAAAATACATACAAAGCTTTCTGTTATTCAAAGCTTTATATTTCCTTGCCACTTTGTCTGACATGTCTCACAAATGTGAAACTGCACATGAATATCTTTGTAAAAGCCCTTGTGAATATTCAGCTATGTGCACATTGGTGCATTTATTATTTGTACAGCAATAATTTTATTGGACTGGGGTCCCAGCTGTGCTGGGAGCTGTACAAACACAACAGTAATGTCTGTGGAATACATTGTCAGCAGTCAGTTCTGGTTCCACACTACTGTGAATTAGCATAAATAGCTACCTCAGGTAATTGTGAACTGGACTCAGTGGCCTATTCCAAAGACCCATCAAGGTAATATTTTCACCATGAAAGAAAATGTTGCTCCAGACTAATTGAGTCCCTACTCTTTCACATGGTAATGACAGAGGGTCTTAATATGCAAAGAGTGGGGAAAGGAAGCAAATACAGGAAGTTAGGGGAGCTTGGCCTCTGTCACACTGCAACTTGCTTTAAAAAACCCATTTAGACTAAGTCTTGAGAACAGTCTTACATTAAAGATTAACTTTTTAAACTTGCCTGTGAATATCAATCAAGACAATAAACATTCTAAAGGCAAACCAGCTTTCTTCTCAAGTCCAAAGCCGGAAATAGTCTATTTAAATTACCAAATATGAGGTTTATGTTTGCTTCTACTTTGTGTGGTACCTTTCCTACACCCAGCAAAAAAGCAAGCAACCACCTCTGACCAACAGTGTACAGAAAAAAGAATCAAAACAACCATAAACTGTATTAATTTGAACCGAATTGTAAGTCAAAACAAACTAACATGGGCAAACCCCTACTGGATTGTCATAAAACTGCCTTTCCAGCTAATGAGCAACATCTACTGTAACAGCTCTGGTTTTATCCAGAGAAGTGCCATTTGTTATGGGTTCAACCAGAGAAGCTGACGGCATGCAAGAGTTCTAAAGGTGTCTTTAGAAACTTCAGAATAATTGTTTTGTAGTCCACTTAAGACTCGGAAAAATATCCTACAGGACATTAACATCCCCAACATGGCCTTTAGCACAGATGAGTAATTAACTCCTGGCTATGGTTGCCCAACTGTTTTTCAGACCCCTCTTCCCAAGAATGAATTTATATCCTCCATCCCTCGGGCTTCAAACACCAAATACGAGCAAAAGCAATTTCATTTCTGCTACACATTTAATCCCACTCAACCCGAGTGATGTGCAAATGGCTCCATGACAGCACTGCACTCCAAAGAACTTCTACCGCATGTACTTGGAACAGAAATGCTCTTCTGTAACAGCATCAATCAAAACTTCCAATACACATGAACATTTGAAAGAGAGAACATCTTAGAAGATACAAGAAACATACTGCATAATTACAATGCAAAAGTCAATCAGTGGGACTATGATAGACAGCATTTAACAGGACACAATTACAGCAAAACAAGAACTTTCATTCAGGATTTTATTCGGGAAAACAAGAGACACTGCCAGGAGATACATAATCCAAACCAGCTTCGCTATCCAACCACTTCCCTCTCATTAGTAGGCCTCATAAATCTTACTCTCCAGAAGAGGTTGGGTTAACCTCACTAATATTTGGTTTGCTACAAAGTATTTTAATCAGTACCTAAATGGAAGTCTTGGCAGGACAACTACAATAAAGACACTCTTCCTTTGCCTTCAGCATTTCTTAGGCAACGAATATAAGAAAAGGTAGGTCAAACCTATGGACTGGAGGGTGACTTGGAATACTGCTAGGAGTCCAAAGATTGTATTTCCAATTAAGTTGTATAAAATAACCACACACAGAATATTCTGAGTTGGAAGGGACCCACAAGAATCATCAAGTCCAACTACTAAGTAAATGCTCTTACAGGGATAGAACCCACAACTCTGGTGCCATGATCACCACGTTTTATCCATTTGAGTCAATGTCAGGGTCATGTCATCATCTTTTTTTTTTTTTATTATATAACCTAATTCCCTGTCCCATCGTCCCATTATGTAGACCTCAGTGGAATGGTCTGCCCAGGGAGGTGGTAGAGTCGCCATCCCTCGAGGTGTTTAAGGTCAGACTGGATGAGGAGCTCAGTGACATGGTCTGGATGGTGGGAGGCTTGGATGGATGGAGCGTGGTGCCCGTGGTCCCAGGGTTGTGGGCCTGATCCCTGGGTGGGCGTTCTCTTGGGAGCTGGACTCGATGATTCTGTGGGTCCCTTCCAACTCAGAATAACCAGTGACCCTGGGAACACCTCTTCAGGTGCCTTGTCCTCCTTTAGCCTCTGCCAGTGTAGTTGACATCACCATCTTATTTCTCCCTCCATAGATCCTTGAATCTTTATCTTATCAAGGGCATTTATTCTCCTAATGCAGATGATTCCCAAACACATTTGAGACCTATCAAAAAGACAAAGGATGGACAGCACAAACGTACAGAGTAAGGTTTTTTCCTGCAACATATTTACATTGGATTGGATGGGACGGTTTACACCTGCATGTTTTGACATGTGTGGAAATGGCAGAACACAAATGTGTAACACCGAAGTTGTCCCTCAACAACTTGGCAGAGCAGAAAGACCAATTACAAAATGACCAGGTAGTCCTTAAAGAATTGTGATGAATCTTACTACTACTGCTACAAACAGGCTCTAAAGTTTTCTATTAAAACACCTGGTTGCAAACTTAGATCAGACCAGCTCCCTGCCCCTAAAGTGAGTTGACTTTTAATGCTGGATATTAATTAATAGCAATACCAAAACTAGGTTTTTACTTGTTCAAGTGTATGCAATTACCATTTTTGAAAGCTTTTTCTAAATTTACAATGGAATTAGCCTCCCTTTCATTAATAATGCCAGCATTATGCTTTCAAACAAGTCACTTACTGCTTCCCAGTGTTACTGTTTTGTAAACATAATCAGCAGAGGCACAACCACCATCAAGAGCTGCAGTCCAATATTGTTCAATGTAGTAAAACAAGCCCTTCAAAGGCTCCTGAAACAGCAAAACATTCAGCACTGGTGTTTGCTTCCACAAACAGTGTAATAACATCTTCAGTGTAAGCATGTAACAGCATTGCATCTAAACACATGATCGAGAAAACAAACATTATAAAGTTCAGGAGATATACGAGACTTAAAAATATTTATTTAGGTCCGGCTTGGAGGGGAGTATAAATTTAAAAACAAAAGTGTGCTTACATAGTGCATCATCTCAGTGTGTTGTGACAAAAACAAACACATGGATACTTGTGATTTTTTTTTCACAGACCACAGAACTCTTTAAAATTCAAATACCTTGCCCAGGTGGCACAAGCCTTTATCACTAGCTACTACTGAGGCTGTACCAGACACCTGTCTTCAAGGGACAGGGACACCAGGCTGTGCAGGTGAGGGACAGGGGCACCAGGCTGTNTCGCAGCTCCCTCGCTCGGGGCTCCAGCGCCGGCCCCGCCGCAGCCCGGCCGCGCTCTGCCCCTCGCAGCCCCTCCTCCGGCGGCGGGAGGAGCGCTGGCCGCGGACACACTGCTCGGGGCTGCGGGGAGCAGGAAGCAAAAGGAAGGTACCTTCAGTTCTTTCTCCCGCTCCCCCGCTCTCCTCTTCATGCTGCCGCCTCAGCCGCCCGCCCGGATCCCCGCTCACACCGGTGGCGCTGCCCCGCCCCGAACTCCAAGTCCCGGCAGCAGCAGCGCGGCCCGGAAGGGGAAGGGGCCGGTTGGCAATAACGGAGCGCGGAGAGGAGCCGAGGGGCTGGCGGGGGCTGTGAGTACCGGGGGAGCTTCTCCTGGGCTGGGCACGGCGCGGGGAGGGCGCTGCCCGGGGATGTGTGGCCGTGTCCCGGGCGGGGCTGGCTCGGTGTGTCCCGCACTGAGGGAGCCGTGAGGCGGCTCGCTGGCAGCTCGGTGCCCGCAGGAGAAGGCAGGGCTCTCACCGTTGACTGCCTCTGTTTCGTACCTGGGAAGGCTGTGGGCTGGGCAGGGGAGGCGCTCCTGGGTGAGGGAAGCGCTGCCTCCCCCGGGACCTGCCCCTTCCAGCCCGTCAGTCACTGCCGCAGCAGAGCGCTTGTAAACTGTGCTGAAAACAAGACAGGGCTGTTTTGATTTCTCTCTGCTCCAGTAGGACTTACAGGTCTGAGGGATGTTTATTCCCTCAGACGACAGCAGGATGTTGTGAGCCTGTTTCCTAATACCTTCCGTATCTTCTCTCTTCTTTTTTCCTATCCACGTCCCAAAGCTCACAGCACTGCAACAGATGACGTTTGAAAGAGGATATGTGTATAAACTTCCACCAGGTAATAAATGAGATTATTTTAGATGACAAGCCCAACAGAGTGCAAACGTTTGTCTTTGAAGGACTCAGTAGAGGGAGAATGCAGGCTGGAAATAGTCTGTGATAGGCTAAGACAGGTGGGTGGCCTCTCTATGCACCTTTTTTTTATTTTCCTTCTACCAGAAAATGGGATAGAATTTTGTAAGAAAAGCATGTCTGAGATTCATGAGACTCAAACTCTATATTGAAACAATTAGATTGTAATTTTTAATTTTTCACTAGAAGTCCCTTCAAGCCCCACTGACTGAGAACTTTCAAAAATTTAAACAGTCTCTCCTCAGTGTTGCTACTTTTGAGTGATGTTGGGATAACAGTACCCTTCTGTGAGTTGTAGTGTAAGAATTTTGACCTAAAGCATGAGCTTTGATACTTAAGCACTCATCTCATTACTGTGTGGCCTCACATAACACTGCTGTCATGAGCAGTTTTTTGCAGTCAGATAGAACAACTTCTGTAAGTAGTGCAGTGTATAAGAAAATTATCGTTTCTTTCACTTCAGTGACCATATCTAAAATAGTCTTATGCCTAGCTTGGCGTTCTTGTAGGTTAATCCCAGAGATATGGAAAATTTCCCTCTCTTTGTGTGTGAAGTTCTTTTCTCTTATTTTTGAGGAAAAAGACCTGACTGTAGGGTAACCTTTCCTGGAAATAAAGCCTGGTTTAAGTTTTTGAAATTGAGCATGGCACAGGGATCTGTCCAGATGCAAAAATGAATTTATATCTCTCGCTTTCTTTTAGGAAATTCTGGACTCTTTAAGTGCCACCAATTTTGTCAAACATAGATGCTTTGGAAATGCTTTTGAAAATAATATGAATTCTGGGGAGAAATATCATATGCTTTTGGAAATAATGCTGGAACTGGACTGCAAGAAAAAGTAATTTTGTTCAAGTGTTTGTGATTGACACTGAAATAACATTCAAAGGGGAACTGTAGCATGTGTAACACATGCCTTGCTGTTTGAAGTGTCCTCTCACAAGCAACATAAATGGTGGTTGTCAGTGATTACATATTAAAGACATAAGTTCTTATGTTATTAATCAGGCAAATAAATTGCCAGGCCAAATTATAAATCTGTAATTATATTTTGCATCCCAAAAACCAGGAGGCAAGTTTTTCTTGTTTCTATCTAAAAATGCTCTTTCTGATAAAAACCAATTAAGTTCTATGTTGCCAGTAAAAACTGGCTTCATGTGCAGTTCTGCTGTGTTACTTTAATTACAGCTGGAGAATTTCTGGAGTTTTGCTGTAGCCAGTAATGGATTGCTACTGACACGAGTTTTTTGTTTGTTTATTTGAGGGACAAGCCTGTGTTTTGTCTTTGTTTTTAAATGAATAGATTGCCTTCATACTGAAGGTAACAGATATCCATAGCAAAGTTCCTTTAGCAAGTAGCAAATAACGAAAACCAATAATGTTTGCCTGTGCCGGGTACTGTGCAGGAGTTTTTGAAGCCTGATTTTGATAGATCACAAACATGGTGGAGTCATGCTGATAAAATATTTGTTTAGCTTTTGATGTCACAGAAATGTGCCAGAAAACCCCCTGTCATTTTTGATTTGTGAAAGCAAAGACAACCTTATCTAGAAAGACATCTAATGGTACCATCTCCTTGCCACCCTCATGAACCAAATTTGGATGATCGGGTGGAGGTAAAGGTTTCTGACTGCAGTTGCTGTAGTGGAACTGACGCAGTGACATTTAATAGTGGCCAAAATAATGAGCCTAGACCTGAGTGAAGCCAATGACTGCAGAGAGAGCTACTTTAACAAATGGCAAAAAGGTTTTGAGAGAATTGTGAGAATAACACAAAAAGCACGCTGCTGAGGTGGTTTTCAGCTGATGAATACATCTTGGCCACTAGTTGCCAGTTGTGCCATTGATTGTAGTAGCTCCTTGCCATGGACTTCCACATCAGAGTATTCTCTGTGTGTGACTGAGAGCATTGAAACTACAACCACATTGCCAATCTCCAAGTGTACATCAGTTCATTCCAGTGATCATGACAAGGAAACGTTTGTTCCACATGAAAGGAAAATGTGTTCTTGTTTTTAAAGAGTAAAGGCTGGAAATAATACTGTATTATAAATTTTAGTGATGGAGAAAACAGAATCACAGAATCAGTAAGGTTGGAAAAGACCATGGAGGTCATCAAGTCCAACCTATCACCTATCCTAGCCAACCCTGTCACCTAACCTGTTGCCATCCTGCTACCAACACACCATCCTACCCATAGCACACTACCCTAATATCCAGGTCATGCCACCAAGGACATGATCCAACCTTTTCTTAAACACCTCTAGGGACGGTGACTCCACCGCCTCCTTGGGCAGCCCATTCCACTGAGAGATCACCCTCTCTGGGAAAAAGTTCCTCCTAACGTCCACTCTAAATTTCCCCTGACGCAGTTTAAGACCATGTCCTCTCCTTCTATCACTGGTGGCCAGAGAGAAGAGACCGACCCCCACCTGGCTACAGCTTCCTTTCAGGTGGTTGTAGAGAGCAATAAGGTCTCCCCTCAGCCTCCTCTTC